>JTDE01001414.1:65232-77543 GCA_014338405.1 Paragonimus skrjabini miyazakii | reverse complement strand
AAATGGAGACACAGTTACTGTCTGTTAACTCCAATCGATAACCCCGCGATTAGGGCTCCTAGAGAGGTCGCATATGATAATTCGGTCGTGCCTAACGTGAGGTCAATGGTGCAGTGGTAAATACGGTTGCCTCATGAACAGCATGCCCGTGGTTCAAGTCCCGGTAGTGGCGATGATATGCACTACTGACGACCTCTAATGAGAGCGAAACTCGAGTCTAGTGCTTCTTTTCGAAAGGGGCCGACTGGAACGTCTATGGGAATGCGACAACTGCGATCAATTGTGGGTGATGTTCAACTTGAAATTAACCAAATCCCCGACTACTCATTAGTAATGTGGGTGATGTTCAACTCATATCAACCAAAATCTCTCACTACTTATCAGCGATCAAAATACCGGTCAATAAGTCTAAGACCTTTTGAGATTTCAACTCGGAGAGAAGTCCTGGTCGTCGGATTATCGAGTTGAGTGAACAGGATAGTGGTTGAGTCTCCTGTTGAGGTCACCGATCGGTCTAGGAATTACTCACAGGCGAATGCGGTTGAGCGTTTACATATGATAATTTGGTCATTACTAATGTGGGGTCATTGGTGTGACGGCCAACACGGTTGACTTATGAAAGGGTCGCCGAACTTAACTCTCCGCCCTGGTCAGCTCTAACGAAATTGGATGTCAAATTTAGTGTTTGTTGTAGAAAAGGGACGGCCGAAGCTTCCATGGAAGTGCGAGTGTTACGATTCACTTAGAGTGACGTTCAACTTTTCTCAGCCGAAATTCCCTGTCACTTGTCAGTACTAATACGGATAATCGAAGATCGATATGTCAGTTTCGGACGCGATCGTTCGAATCGTTACCAGTTTTCCGAAATACATGTACTCAGAATTTTTGTTGGAGTTTATTTTTTTTACTTGGCCAAAAGGAGGTTTGATTCCCGGGAAAAAAATGCGTGTGGAGGATTTTCGGAGGGAAGAAAGTGGGAACAGCCAAAAGCTATAATAGCTTCATAAATAAAACACCTTACTTAAATGTCGTTCGTCGACAGGTGTATATAGAAATCCTGTAGGTTAACGGCGCGAATGACGGTGAGAAATGAATAACTTTTTCAAGAGTGTGTGATAAATGTATTGAGTAAATACACATCCAAATATTGAAAATGGTTTGATGATAAATAGAGAGTGATTATTTCAGCTTTTTGTAAAAAAAATAGGTCTCTCTTTGTTGTTGATATTTGAATGACAAAAGAGGAGAAAAATGGGGTGGCAATTCAGGTTTTCAACTTTCTACAACAAGATCAGGATTCAACCTTTCAACTAGTTATATGTCGGTTTTACAGCCGAAATTCAGTTAACCATTTGGAATATGTACTTTTGTTGATACAGTGTAACAGACTAGCTACAATGAACAAGATATAGGTTATGATGGTGAATCATGGAATAGCAAATGAAAGGTTTATGGAGAGTTACCACAAGCGAAGAAAAAAGCGAGAAGTGTAGTTTAAGTGATCAACTCTTCATGTCCCTAACATTTATTGACCCCATTAAGAGGTTATGTGGAACTATGTTCAGTAGTATGAGACAACACTTGAGATCCACATAATTACGAGTTCTGAGGGAATTTTTACGAATAATTATGATGAAACTCCACGTTTTGCAAAACTATTCAATTCATTTGAAATGATGGTATCTGTATCTGAAGTATCTGTATCTGTATCTGTATCTGAAGTTGCGAATAAAAAAGACTGTAGATACACAATGATTTAAGCGTGCATTTCGTCACTGAATTTGACATTCATTGTATGCTAAACCGGTTCACCAGTGTAGTCCACTTGACACTTCAACCAGTCTCTCACCAGGTAACAACTCGGATACAAAAGCTTCTTAGATGTCAGATCATTGGTGAGCCATTTAACGTGTGGAATGGCAGTATCCATCGTAATATGTCCATCTGTTTCACTGAACGCTGATAGCAGACTGATCTAAACTGGTCTACTTGTAATTTTTAAAACTTTGATCATTATTTCAACCATTTTCTGTTTTCAAACATCGAAGGCGATGGACCAACAACCTGCGCTGGACCATAAAAAACTCAGCATACTGTTGATCACATCAAAACAAATCAACCAATTGCGAACATCAGATGATGCAATCGGGAAAAGCAGTTGATGGTATTTCTTGAAAGTACACTATTCATTCCCACTTCATCAACCCCTCATGTAGTTCTTCCCACAACACACAAATATTTGTAAATGCTTTACAGACGATGAATGTTGAATCGCATCTGGTGACGTGGGATAACTCATTCTGTAATGTGTAATGGACAGTTCCAATAACTGTTTCAGACGGTCCGGAAAGGTGATTGGATTGATTAAAAGTAACACTGTGCCATTGAAAAACGTTACAATAAAAGTGTTCTGTTGCCTTGAATGTGAATGAACCAGATACTTAAACTATTCAGCAGAAAATGCGTTCAGAACGGAACAATCAAGATGGACTTTGCAAAATTTCTACCATTCAGTATAAAATAAACTCATCAGATGATGATGAGAGAGTATCAAACAATACTGAGCAAAATGGTTCTACTAAATACACAGTAACAGTTATACACAAGGATAAAATAGATTTGTACTCTGTGCGTGCAGCCATAGTACAAAATTCCTCACATCTTGTCACTGCACGTAACAAAAGGCCAAAATATAAGTAGTTCTAGGATCGACTTCTCACAAACAAACCAAACACACGTCAAAAAATTCAACATTTGACATCACACAAAACATAAAACGTCAAACTTGTCAAACGAACTTTGAAATTTCCAACATGGGGTGGTGCTTAGTTTGAAATGTTCTATATCGATCGTCCGCTTTTATTTACTATCAAACGAAGATGCTGGTATTCATTAGCGCTTTCAACTTCCCACAGCCTGTAATCAGTTAAACGGTAAAAGTAGAACCACAATGAGGAGTGGACTTTCTTGGTTGTAGTTTACTGTTTCAAGGATTTATTAAAATACGCACTCAACTGACATACAATCTTGTCCTCCAAATCAAGTCCAAATCCTTTGTGACAGTTATCGAGACCACTATCTATCAGCTGGTACATGCCATATCAGTCGTTAGACGTCCGTTGAGTGGAACTCAAATGTCTCAACAATACTCACATCTGAATAACCCATCAAACGGCGATTGATGTTTACTCCGGGTAATTACATTCTGATTCTATTGCACCAATTTTGCCCTTGCGAAGATGCGCTTCCACAGGACAGTAGATTACTGTAGAATACACGTCAAAATCTTTTCCTTTGATGCCAAACATTCTTTGTTTACTGTTATCTGTCATAGTGCGAAGTAAGAAATCGCTGATCGTAGATGAACTAATTTACGGTGAACGTATACTATTTCAATTATCTCCCATTCGCATTTGTCAACCTGGCAGCATAAACGATGCTGAGAATGTCGACGTGAAGATCAGTTTTATTGGATGTTACAAGTTTTTGCTATAATTGGTCATTCTGACACGGTGATTTGTGTGCCGCACATGACTTATTGGGGTTCTGCTAATTGGGTCTCAGGAAAATTTACTCAATCTACTGGGTTATTGGATGTTTTTCGTATGTATTCCTGTTTGTCTTATAGTGCACACCTACATCACTGTAGATGCCCCACAACAAGTCAAGGCACTTGTGCGTAGAAAATAAATGAATTTCTAACACTGTATGGGTTGTCCAGTTCAGAAATATTTCCATATCTTAAACTTAGAATATCGACTGAATTTAAAAATCAATCCGTCTCGGGTGAATAAGGTCAACTGCCCCGAGTGCAAAAGGCAATCAGAAAATCAAACCTGTTGGTAAATTAAATAAAACTGTGAAAATCTTTCTGTGATACAATACGAAATGGTTTCAACATGCGTAAATCCATCTGGTTGTCGGCTTCTAATAGAAAGCGCTAGTGGTAAAAATCTGTTAGCTTAACCCTGGTCTTCATTAGAAGCACACCAATCAATCAGATGGGATCTTTGATTTGACGCGCGGCTAGCAGACAATGTTGGGCAGCTAAATATGGTACTTTCCCAACCTATATTGTAGAGATTAAACAGGAGTTAATGTGACAAATACCAGAAATGATGCTAAGCTTAATTGTCACCGTGTTTCTCTTCCTAATGAGGTACGATATAAGTGTCGTATGTTATGACCTTAAGTCATGATACTGTATCAATCAGTCGGTATTAGACATACATACAGTAGCATACCAGTCCGTACATATACAAGTTAATAATTCATTTGTCTGTGTATGTGATTGGGTGGATGTAAGAATTACAACCATCGTATTCACGGGTAAGGTTCACGTTTGAAGAAAGCCTTTTCAGATCAAGACACTTCAGTCGAAGTTAAACAATAACTAAATTGTTCGATGAACAAAGCTTTAACTTAGCGGAACCCACTCAGCACCTATCACTCAGCCTTCTGTCAAGTAACTTAAGAATTTACCGATAAAGAGTAATGATGGAGTAGGCCAAAATTAACTGTGACAGAAATGAAATCAGTGAAAATAACATTATCAGAGCTTGTGATACAGCTGTCGCGAATCTATTGGTCAATTACTGTCTTAACAGCGTACTACTTGGAAAAAAAAGCTGAATGTGAAATTATCGTTCTATACCTATAAAATGTCTCGTATCCGCTGAAAAGAATGGTACAAATGAACAATTTAGGGGTCTATGCTTCGAATCGGACGACTTCAAAAAATCAGTTTATAAACTCTGACAACGATGCATCTGCAAACAAGGAGATGATAAGGAGGTTTCTACAATGTGGGAGTTTCTTGGTGCAACTGATGCAAAATAAGTACAAAATAAGTAAGCATGATAATCAAATGTCACTGGATCTGTAGGATACATTACCCGCGTGTGTGTGTGTGTGTATGTCATTCGCAAATAGATGAGCATTTTTCATTTTTTTTACAGTTTGAAGTTACCACCACTCGGTAAGAATTACGTTAGTTGTTTCACTAAATGAATAAATCTGGAGCATGCCATCTTATTTAGTTTTATCATCTGGATGGATCCAAGCTGTGAAGGCACTGACGAGCCTTCTGCATAATCCCGAAAACGGAAGACGTAAGTTGTGTTACAGGATTTAATGTATCAACGTATACTGTAATTGATGTATGGTCTACGTCTAATGACATCCAGCAATGGTCTCGGATCACAATCCCGACTCAAAAATCTGGAGTCCAGACCAAAAGGCTTACCCAACGGGCACGAAGCCTAACTGAGTTTGGTGAGCTAACGGATGCAACAGACCACTAAAACCGCAGCCATGTTAGCTGACTGTGGGTGGGGGTTGGGTTGGGGTGTCTGCGCATTTCCAGTAAAATCGCTCAACCCCACCAGCCCGGAGCTTTGGCCACCACCGACCACGATCGATAACACCTGCGTGTTCACACATCTCTGAAACTGTTTCAGCGTTTGAACGGCTGCTCAGCTGGGGACTAACGTACGTCGCTGAGTGCGAATGGACAAAGTAAAAATGTGATATCTCTCCAATGTAACGTGCCATGATGACAGTTTTCCACCAACCGACAGATAATTAAAACCTGCATTCGTGAACGAATCACTAAAAGACTAGCCAAAACCGGACAAATTTTCCGCAGGATTTGATGAACGTCATGCGGTGTTTTTAGGTTTATCACGCCATTTGTGGACTCTGACGTGATGTATTATAGCCATGCTGTGAAAACGATAAGCGTCGCTTAGCCCCTGTCAGTTTCGTGGCCTGGTTACTGGGCCGTTTCGTTTTGAATCCTGCCAACATGTCATGTGATCACTTTGTCTGTGATGAAGACGACTTGTTGAATTATCGTGATCCGCGTAGACAGATCGTTCAGAAATGTTCAGATTGAGGTGCTTTGTTATCTGAAAACCCGCTTCGCCCTTTAAAACGATATACCCAGGATGCAAAGGCCGTTTAATTTGGGGTGACACAAAACATTTGCGTTGTACGGATTTTGCTTAGCTGATTACGAACTAGGATAACATGTTGAAACATGTGAGTACTGATCGAACTGTCAGCCGGGTCAGGGGCGTAATGCACTCGTGTTTGTTTGCAAACTGACTTCTCCAGAACTGTACAGACTGTAAGTGTAGCTGTTTCTGGCGACGGTTTCGAATCGATGCTTCCATTTCGCCGAAGGCACGTCTGAAACGTGGACCCTGGGGTTACTAATTCGATCTGTCTATTTAGAACAACTGAACATTAGTATCATCGACTTAGCATCTGTGGAATGACAGCCTTGTTATATCTGCGCCTAACTGCTCAATACTTAACATGACAGTGTAATAAGATGGGCTCTGGTGGACTTCTCATGGCTACCCCATCTAGTTGACGGAAGCATTGATCACGAAAGCGGAAGCTGACGTTTTCAATGCACAACATCAAATTTTCTCCCAGGATATCAATCGGAAGGGACAAAGTAATGGATCTCGTTTCATCCAGTTCACACATATATTCACTCGTCTCGTGTACAGTACAGTACATTGACGGAGCACGTCAACCGCTTAGCAAGATTAATGTTGTCTAAGTCACTATTCAATTCCAAAGAATCTTTAATGGAATATTTTCTAGATTTTTGTTTTAAGGTGATAAAAATGGTAATCAACCAGAGAGGCGTTAGAGTTGATGTGCCCATAATTCACACAGCTCAAGAGCGTTAGAAGTAATTGCACTAATTATTTGTAAATGTAAGAGAAGTTGAGATTGTCATCCAGTGCGATCCTCTCCCTCAAGGATACTACCCAAACGAAACTTCGTTTGTTCACCGACCATTTACATATGTGCACACGCATTTCTGTGTAAAATGACTGCGCTTGTTTGGCTTAAATACAACTACACTTTTTGGCTGAAATTCTCTTAACGATTGCAAGTGTTGCTTTGTGATAGCACCGTTGATCGTTGATCCGAGTCATGAAAAAACTGTAAGCTACACCAGTGAGTTTATAAGTCAGCCTAGGTTGTCAGCAACGGTTGAATGAAGATCTGATAACTGTTTAGTTAGATTCACAAACTTTGCTTCAAAACAAATACGATTCGGTCTGCAATATGGTATTTTATTATCCAGATTCAAGGTTAATGCTTCTAGTTGCAGAGAAGTCAAAGTTGCTAAGAACTTCAGTAATTCGTCAAGCCAACTGAGTAGTCCATTTGATAGAACAAGCACCTTGTTTTGTTCTTTCAGACATTTATATGACAACCTGGCAGTCACAATCAGCCTCGACTTAGATTCTGTCCTAATTACTGATGAGTAGTAAGGGAGTTTGGTTTTCATACAGATTGAAAATGTGGTCGGAGTTCTAATCCTGGCCGTGGCAAGAATATGCACTACTGATGAGCTCTAATGGGAGCAAAACTCAACGCTAGTGCTTCTTTTAGAAAGGAGTCGGCTCGAAAGTCTATGAGAATGCGACTGCTGCGATCAATTGTGGGTGATATTCAGTCTCTTCTAATTGTTTGCTTGTTCGACATGTCCGTTATTACACGGTCGCACGAATAGAGAGCCAGTCTACAGGAAGTCATTCAAGCATACACAGAACGTTTTAAGTTATTACTAGACGAAAATCTTTATACTCAAACATTAAACGCGCCTCATTCAATTTCCGAATAACAAAGAAGTTAGTGTCGTAGCAAATAAATTACTGAAGTTCTTGTTTTATTTTCAGACCTCATGATGTGTGTGTGTGTGGATGTTTGAACGTATTAAAAAACATGATTCATTAAAACGTACAATGTTACTTTTATAGTTGAATGAAGATTCGGAAGTGTCCATTAAATCTAATTTAAGGAAAATCCCACAAGTAACTGAATATATATTCGCCGCGTATTGAAAATATCTCGCCCTCACTGTTCACTGTCATATTCCATCCTATTTACTTGAACGGATATGACGAATTTGGTTATCTCACAGAAGTGGTGTTGTGTTAGTTTCAGAATCGATATAGACATACGAAGCTAACAAAATCATCCGCAAAACTCTGAAGGTTGTAGGAAAGAAGGTAATGTCGCATAGTCGAGAATGAAACAATGAGCAAATGCATCTGTTTTGGGTGGACTGACTTGGTAACTTCAACATTCGCCGTTCACCTGACTCTTTGTTCACGTTCCTAAGCCATTGCCGAGTCTCAGCAGCATTGAATAGTAACCCCATTTGGCACCATCACGTGGTAGCAATTGAGCCCGGCAACTGGACAAATCTTTCAACAACTGACCATCAGTCACGACCAAGCTGAATCTGTTCTGTGAAGCCATTAGGATGTGGAGGTTGGGATTAACCACACAGGGAATCTCAACCCCACCGAACACTATTGTCTAAACTGTCAGTCTACATAAGGCGAAAGCAACCAAGGCTGCTACACCGTGAATCGGGATAGTTATGGACTGGTTACGGGATTTTTTAGAAGGAGTCAGCCGTTTATACTGGTTACTTTCAAGTTAGACGTCATTCATATTTAATCGTATACTCCGCATTCAGATAGACTTCTTATGATGGATTAGTAGTTCACCAGCGTACTCATAGTGCACCGTCGGCGAAGAGACGACGAGTACGTTAGGCACAGGTATGTCATATCAGTATAACCATTCTATTTCTGTTATCGATTGCATCGACCAAGACCATGGTCGTTTGACAACTTATACACTCCTCTTTTTAGAAACTTGAGTGTATGCAGTCTTTTACCCATTCTTTTCTTGAGCTTTGTTGGTCTACTGAACGATGAATCGTTTGCCTGATCTTTTCGTAGTTCAACTTTGAGTTTTGTTTTTCAACTTTATCCTCTTTATAATGCGCTAACATGCAGTCGTATACTGAAATGCTTCCTGTATTACATCTCATCCATCTTTCTTCCTAGTATACATCTTGTCATTGCAGTCACTCTCACTGTTTATTTTCTGAGAGATAAGGATTTCCTTTTCGTGCTAACCATCCAATTGGCTAACCAGCATTGGCCGGCTGGACACAAAGGCCTCATTCACATACCTACAGGTCTTATTCCTTCGGGTTTACACCGGATACGTGGTGTGTGAGTGGAACCGCAAGCGAGGAAGCGCAAGCCACTTGGGGTGATGGTTTGAAACGCAGACGTCCTTTGGCTTCGGACCCTGTGACAGGCTAATCCGTTTCGAATGCCGCCAACCATGATACCCGGTTGCACGATCTTCCCAGATGAATTCAGTGCCCTTGAGATTGTTCCAATCTCCATACCCAAATAGGCAGCAAAGCTGGTTCAACTTGGTTGTGTCCGATGTTCATTAGTCCAAGCAGAGGTTCTGACATCTAAGTTAACTAGTTGTTTGACTCAACTCTTACTATGTGAACGTTGCGAAATGCAGTCACTAGTCTAATGACGCAAGGATTGAGTGCAGGTCAGTGAATGTGCTCATGAAGTTGTACAACCAATGCGTACTTTAGTCTCAACGACCGTGTGATTGAGCGATGGGCCTACGCAAATTAGACGTGTCGGCTGATTTGTCCATTCAAGGCTATGTTTCATTCCTCTCGCTACTGGGATGTTGGTGTTTAAGTGGAGACGTTGGGCCATGTACCTTTGCTGCTTTGAACTAATAGCAGCCTACTCACTTTCTATCGCGTATTCAGGCATTTTATTTGCCATTATGGTCAGAATTTCGGCTCCGGTTCGGAGGTGGATGTGCACTAGTGATGAGCCCCAATCCGCTACGAGAATTCAACGTTTTAATGTTTCTTTTGAAGTGGCTAACCGAAAGGTTTCTATCCTAATGCGATCAAATGTAAGTGGTGTCCAGTTGCACGTAATGTGCTTATTTGCTCTGTAAAATGAAACGAGATAATCTGACAATATGAGCTTTAGAAATACGGTATGAATAACGTGATAAGCTGTGTTAGTTGTGTGTGACTGTACAACCGAAATAATTTGATTACATGTGAGTAACCATATTCCTCAAGGGGTGAGGTACATGTCCGTTGATTGAATCTTGAAGGCTCACAGAAAATACAACAAAACTAAAAATTACCATCCTTGACAAGCAATCTATTTCGAAGTCTATCAACTATTTGTAATTGGTTTGAAAAATGCGGGTAAATCCGAAGGTGATTGAGAGAAGACTTGCAAGCAACTGTGACCGCATTTTTGCGCCACAGCTCCGGATCACCGGTCTGACACCCACTCAATGTAACACAGGTCGGCCGTCCTCATTCTGATTACCCGTTACGTTTGCGAACCACTTTTGGGGCAACGTGGAGAAAACAGGGGGGGGGGGGGCAGCGTTCTTCCGAAGTAATGGGTTCTGGCAACAGTCCTGTAAAAGGAAACAACACAAACGAGCATAAGCCAAAGGCTCAGTAAGCCACGCCTGGCACTTACACAAACGAAAACTAAAACGGCGTCAACAATACAGCAGCACGCCGTGTCACACAATTCAAATTCAACCCGTGCACGCTTGATGGTCTCGACTGCATGTTACATCACATCAGGTTAGAGCCTCCGATGTGTTTGTTGCTGAGGTGACCCAGCTAAGTCAAAAGCACCTCTCTACAACCTTACTGGTGGTGAATGCGAACGGCCGATTGTAGAGTAAGGTAAAATGTCGAATAAGCCTGGCCCAACATAGCCATTTTCGGTTACTGTCGCCATTCACACACATAAATGTAAATTAGGTAAGCAGAATGTAGAATCCATGTGTGTGTATGTGGGGGTAACCAGTGCAGACATTTGTCAATGGACGGAGATCCATAATATATCGATTAGTAATCTTTGATCTGTCGATAAACAAAATGGCAGCAGAGTAGACCGCCAAACATGTAGATAAAAAGTAATCCCATTACATGAAGTTTATTAAATATATTTAAACATTCAGTCGATTTGTGCACTCACCTCACGATCTCTGTAGCAACCTTTCATTGCTTAAGTCTGCCAACACCAATAAAGTTTATAGTCGTTGTAGGTTATTCGATACACATCAAGTGTATCAAAAACACCAATGTAGACATGGCCACATCAGTGCGGATAAGCAGATTTCTACGTGAACTGGTTGTCTTGCCCCGACTTCAACATGAAACATTCAAATTTCTCTCAACTAGTCTGTTAAATGTATCTGTTTCAAGTTTTCGCGACCACAATTCCGAGAATATCCGATAGCTCATCTGATAGAACTCACATAGCGTCGTCTTGCGGTATAATTTGATACAAATGACTGAACTGTATCAAATTTGCTGGATGCAGTTTCGGCCCAAGTTCACATCAGTAAGACAGGTACACACAAGCGCGTGTGTATGCATGCGCGCACACACACACGGAGGAAGCCTGGGTACACGCACACAAGCATTCACACTCGCAGAATTAATGTTTGTTTACGTAATTGCCAAAGTCTAATGATGAACAAAATGCAATATAAAGTCAGGACTCAGTCCACGAAAGATGACATCAATAACCGCGCCAAACTCAGGCGCGAATTTAAGGTATGGATCTTACATTTAGAAGTGGAAATGCCACGATGTCCACGAGCGTCCAAAATGTTGGATGCATGCAAAAGCAGTCCGGTGAAGTAATCCATATGAATGTCCGAAAGATGTAACACAGAATATGTGGATAACATTGTTTCCTGGTCAGAAAGTTTTGTGACTAGGTAACCAAACTCATATAGATATTTAAACCTGTGTATACAAATCTCATAAAGCAAGACGTGTTTGACTTCTTACTTAAGCTGATATGCGTTTTGAATCCGGCAGTGTTGCGACAGTTTAAAACGATAAACTTTTGGTTAGCATATAATGAACAACAATATTTTTTATTTGTCTCAACAAAGATGGAAGATGTCATAGATGTACATACTGTGATATGCGCTCAGCTCACGAATTATTTTGTACAGTTCACCGGTGGTGGACACAGTATGCAAACAACAGCGTTTCTTGAAAGCTGACAAACTTGACATATCCGTATGTATAATGATCTTATTAAACATGATTTGGTGTTTGGGCACATATGAATGCGTTTTCATATTGCATCGGTTAGCCCACAGGCGACATACAAATGGCCACAGTATAATGTGCACTAGGGTTTTGGAGGCCGAAACGCGAACGAGTGACGGATACCATGGCGAGGAGTGGTCAGCGTACCACATTTGTATATAGCAAATAAACACAATAGTAATAGTAAAATCAAATAAACTAGTAATATGAAACATTGGGTACCTTTTAACAACTTCATAAGTGCAGAAAGAAGACATGTTGCGATATGATAACATATCATTTACTCTCATAAGTCACACACGTAAAACACACAAGTTGTATA
>JTDE01001414.1:39279-65132 GCA_014338405.1 Paragonimus skrjabini miyazakii | reverse complement strand
CCGGCTGGTGTGTTCTGGTCAATAAAGATTTGCTAAAGGCCAGTAGTTTCGGGTTCTGACTGCGTAACAATATTTTGGATGATCTAAGTGACTCAGCTTGGTGACCTGCTATCATGAGGTGTTTAACAATCGATGATGCGGGAGTTCTAGCAACGGGTTCAACAGTTTAAGTTTGTTGTCTCATCAGCTGTTTCAACCATTCCGGGACGTGTTCCGTTACTTGCTGATATAATTGTCGATCTGTTCTGCCTGGATAAACGTCACTGCAACCGCAAGTGAATTGGTGGGCAACGTGGGAGACAGAATGGTTAGAAAAACTACGTTCAGGATTCTGAAGAACTGGTCCTCTGGTGGTGTGAACTAAACGTAATTGGGCAACCACATACGTGCGAGACAAGGCAGACTTTAACTTGTGTTTGATGTCGTTTGTCAGATGATCGCCTTTGAATTGCAGAGATAAGAATATATCTTTCATTTGAGCTGTTAATACTGGCCCATTGCATTTGTTCACCCTGCTGTGAATGTCTATGAATTTTTCAAGATATCCATTTTGCAAGTAACGTTTTTCTTAGCATATCTTGTTCTGTCTGCAGCTAATCAGAGGTGCAAATCCGTCTGGTCTTACGAAATAGGGTCTTGAATAAACCACGCTTGTATGCTATTGTGACAAAGCTGGAGAATTGAGGATATTGTCCACTCTATGTTGCTTTACGTTGAACCGACCACTGTTAAGTCCCATCCTCAAGTTTGATGATGAGTATACCTAAGGAGGCTAAAATGCCTTAGATTCCTTTTCGTGAATAGAGTTAAGAAGGTTAACAAATAAATCAGAATGATCAACACTGATAAAAAGGAAAATATCATTAGCATACCGTTTGTATATTTTGACTTTGGCAATATTATCTGGGATTTGTCGTTCGATCGTTCCCAAGGAAATATCAGCTGATGTTGGACCTAACGGACTAGCCACAACCACTCCGTCCATTTGTCTATGAGGAAATCCCTCAACAGTAAACCTAATGTTTTCTGTACAGAGCAAGCTGAGATCCTTGAGCTATTCAAGTGGAATACTTATAGCACAGATCTGGTTAGAGATCAAATCACATAAAAAATTCAACTGTTTCACGAGGAGAGGCATTTATGGAAAGGGAATCAACGTCATTGGAATACATCGTTTGGGAACTCTGACAAGCCCCAGTGATATCCTGTCATTAGACGTTTTACACAAGCGCATCACCTCTTGTCACAGTTCACACCAATACTACCTTGACGCATCAGTGTACCGAGGACGAGCGATCGCACTATACTACTCACACCCCCGCTACTCATTAGTGAAGGATTCCTGAAATTTGCGTATCATTTCATTCAGCAACCAATTGTCACAAGTTGGTATTGCTCTGGGTGCGTTCGTTTCAAGTTGTCCAAGCTGGAGATTGCGTTTTCTCATTATTGGAAACACCCCATACTTCCTTACGAGTTTATCATGCTTCAGACCAATTATGGTTTCAGCGTGGTCAAGAAAATCCGCTCCTAATACAGTCTGACGTGCGTCAGAGGAAATGATGAAAGGTTGTTTGACTACATGACCATCGATTCGGACGCCATATTCTGTCAGGCCATTAAGTTCGAGAGTAAACCCACCGACTTTTCGAACGATCATCGCGCACGATTGAATAATCTTTCCTGACCTCGGCCCACTCAATGAAATCGCGGCCCCAGTGTCAATCAAACAGCACTTCGAGCTATCATTGATTTCCAACCCAGCCTGAATTGCCGTCTTATAAACTGCCCCAATTACCGGATCTCCTTTCCCAGACAAAAGACAATCATTGATACGTTTATTTACGTATGGTTTTTTTCTTGCCAAGTAAGCAAACTCTTCGCCAATATCCACGTCTTTCGCATCGATAGCAAATGTCGATACGGTTCTCATCCTTCTTCACCTTCAAAGCCGCCACTTCCTGAATCAACTTTCCACTGCGCTTCGAAGTTCACTCAGTTCGCTTTGTTCGCGGGCCTTCAACTCGTTGACTGACGGGAAGTTTTCTGCCAGTAATTGTCGAGCCGCATCAGCCATCTGTTCCCCTGTCATCGGATGCGCGATGAGAACAACCCTGAGCTGATCTTGGACTGTTGGTGACATTCCTTCCAAGAACTGGCCTGTCAACATGCATTGCTCTGAGTCTTGGTCCAAATGTGGCAGGCTCTTAACAGCGCTGCCCGCAGTGATACGGCATACACAATAGCGTTGCTTCCTGGTTCAAGCCGGGCGCCCTTGAATCGCCGAATTGCCTCCTGGCAGTCGGCGGGACTGCCAAACCCGGCGATCAGTGCCTCCTTCCCGGTGGCCCAGTCCAGCTCCACAGGACTCCTTTGCGCCACTTCCATCTCCGCCTTTGCCCTGCCCTTGAACAGCACTCGCAGGGACGCCAGTTTTGTTCGGTCGGTCTTGACTCCGACCGCCTACGCCACGTTCTTCACTTTCTCCCGGAAACTTCAGTCGTCCCCATCCTCAATCGGCTGCGGCCACGGGATCTTCATCCTCCAATCTTGGTTACGGCACCAGTTGTTGTGAGCCATAAACACGGATGGCGCAAAGGTTGTTTATTCAGAAAACCAACATGACTGCAAACAAAACACTCATCTGCGTACGACACTGGTCTCAAAAGGTCACAGTTGCCACAGACGCCAATGCTCAGTTCCTTTGTGTACCAGCAACCATTTCACGCCACGCTGCATTCCAACGTTGCTTCTTGTATTTTTCTCGCAGCGATTTCATTGTCAAAATCCATGCTCTTGCTTCACTACTGAATGGTAGTGGTTTGAGTAGTACAGTGTGATCACTGGTCCTCATTACACCAGGACCTTCGAGATTATGGCTCTTATTATCACTAAATGGTAAGGGTGTCTGCTGAAATGTCCACTGGATTACAGACTATGTCCACGTTAAATTTCGTAACAACTGTTCATGAGTAGAGAAAACGGTAAGCCACACATGCGAATATGTTGTAACGTTGCATTGGTGACAAACGGCAACGAGATAGGCTGCCAGAAGACAGTGGAGAATTGCTCGAAGATAAACATTCCACGACTCTATTCTGGATGAATTGCAGCCGTGTGGGCTAAGGCTGTGATAATTGAGAGACGCATCGTGCGGTCGACTTGCAAATATGTGCTCAAAATATTTTTGGTACTTGCACGTTTGAAAATCCACCATAAGGTTAAATGGAGCCCAAGATTCAACGTATGAAGACACTAGCCGTATACGGTCCTATCTATACCTTTGGTTGCAAGCAGAATTTCCTGCATCTAGCAGTTACAACCGCAAAACTAGTGAAGAGATTCTGGTATCCCAACTAGGGTCGATGAGATAACACACTAAGGGCTTGTCATTTGGGATGAAGAAGAAGCTAATGTAATGGCCGGAAACATCGGTCGTCACAGTGATGATGAACTAGATATCATAATTCTTTATGGGTAGAAAAGGAGGATGAGTGGGATCACGAAAGTGGTGGTGGTACTAACAGTGATTGAGGCTAACACGCATTGGAATGAATCATAGGTTACAGGTACTCAAGCGAGCTCCACGTCCGTTAACGTTGCGTGACAAAGTACTCAAGCGCCAGGGATACGTGCCGAGGACTCAGCTCTGCTGGCTAAAAATCCCTGCACTTCCCGCGCTGATTAGGATACCTAGAAGACTTACTTCTCATATTTCTTCCAGATACGATCGGTAATATCGCCAGACTGCGACGGGGTTGCTTCTGGGTTGACACAAAAGATATTCAGTTTATCCACAGACAGATTTTGTTCTCACATATCCTTTAAGAATAACGCATAATTATATCTCGAGATGTGCAGAAGTTTGTAGGTGAAAGGTATCACGGGACAGGTTCGAAAATGTTCATTAACAACTTAACTCTCCCAAATCTGATATTTCTAGAAAAATCATGTTTATCTGTAAAGATATAAACAAGAAAGCTATGGAGACAACTAAGCAGATTTTCAAGTCGTACTTCAGACCAGGTGTAGCTTTCGGAAGTTTTGAACAGCAGTGTATCATTATCCCTTGTCAGAAGGGAGGTGGTCGCAATGAAATTCTTTACTTCACGTCAAGAGTTTCGGAATCCACATTCGACGTACGTTTACAGATTTACCTAGTATACTACTGTCTGATATTCAGCCAGACTACCGTGCTTGTAAAGACAGCGATTCATTAGGGAAAATTGGTAGATACAATTTTCCTAAATTTTTCTTTGGTCTTCGATGAAATAAATCACCCTATTCTATGAGTAAGGTTTTATTACTATGGTGCGGATAATTCTTTATATTCACTACTCACCAACGGTCATCAAAGACCACTGTTTTGCTGTAAGTATTTGTGTGGTAAGCAACGACTAGTGCTACCTCACAAGATTCTGTTCTGGGTAGGCTGTTTTGTTTCCGTAATTTCTCCCCCAAAATACCAATGATTTTAAATTTCTGACACAACCATAAGACGAGTAGTGGGAAGTGGTACTAAGGGCGAAAACTGCTTTCGGCAGATCATAATGTGTCTGTATCAAGTTTAGGACGTCGTGCCGAAATCTGTCATGACATCTTCTTCAATAAAAAGCCTTAAATGAAGAAGGAAATGATGATGCTATTCCGCGTCTCTCGCTAACGTGTTCAACCGGACGCCATTGTTGTATTATATGACCTTTAATACCAGTGTTCGTATATTATTTCTTGTCGAGATGCATTTGTATAGAAGAATTATGTGTGATCTATATTTTTCTTTCTATATCAACATTTTCTCACATTCCATCATATTATATGTGTTTATTATCCCGCTACTTTTTAATATACATCTTGCTTTCTCATCCGTATAATCCCTTAATATCGTCCAACACAGGCAAATGTACATGAATATTATGTAAAGTTCTTAGGGTTTCAATAAAGTATTAAGTATGGGGCATTTTTCTGTATCCGCTTGGCATGTGTACACTTTTTTATCGTTATTCACCACGGTTGTTTTAACACGTTTTGCAGAATGGTAACCAAGCTGACTGTGTTCATTTGTAGCATCCCAATTCATACAATGGTTGTCAGCTCCGAAATTCGTTTTAGACTCGATACACTGGAGCACTCTGTGAGTTTAGATGCAACACAAAACAAGGCTCTCATGCAGGTGCCTGGATTATAGTGTGTTACTTTACCTACAGTTGTGACACTCGAGTAGATGAACGACAAATTCACAAAACACTAGATTGATTAACATGAAGCAGAAACCCGTACAAAAACATTAATAAAATCAAATTCTAGAATATTCATGGGCGTAGTATATTTGCAATTACGAATGCCTAGGTAGATAAACCGTGTTGGAACCGTTAGATCATAATCGTTTTAACCGTTGGATTTTTATTTTAATCGTGTCTACATAAAATATATAACGATCAGTCCAACGTGATAGTGTCACAGACCACTCGGATGTACAAAATGTGAGGTGATGCATATGTTGGTTAGAGATATGACTAACCTTTGGAACTGCGAATAGAGTTTGAAAAAATTGGTTATCAAGGTACTTTTCGAAATGCAATAGTAGAGTAGATGTATGGATGATAGTGCTTTTCATGTACTACAGTGTACAGTCCAAATTGAAAACATTGACAACATATTTCCACTGTGAACATCACCAAGAGGGAGTGCTCAATAAGTTGGAAAAGGAACAATAATCTGTAAAATTTTCTGTTTAAAATAGAAACGAAATCAGATTGATAAATAACATAAACAGTAAGAAAAAAGTCCACAGAGACAGTCAAGATCAATTAGCTGGCTCAGATTTGACCCGGCCATCACACGCGACTCGCTGCTAATTCACGTGTGTTTGCTGAATACTCACCCATTCAGAGTGACTAAGACAACTTGAAATCACTAGTGAGCAGTAAAAGACTCTGGTTAGTAGAATTTGAACGTCACTCTCAAATGTGCGCAGCATTTGTGTTTTGACAGACTTTCCAGCCAATTCCCCTTGGGAAAGTGGCACTATACTCCAGTTACGTTCTTGTGACAGCTCGTCGCCATTGCATATCCTATTCACGGCTGGGACTTCGACTATGGTCAAGCTTTCATACAGCAATTGTGTCGACCACTGCACGAGTGACCTCACGTTAGACCTGACCAAACTGTCATATGCAAACGCTCAGCCACAGTATGTTGGTAAGTAACGCTCCAATGGCCCGACGACCGTGACTTCTGTCCGAGTTGAAATCACGGAAAGCACAAACTTGTTGAGTGGTACTTTAATTACGAGTGATTGGTAGGTGATTTTTTTATTAATATAAAGTAGGACCCTGACAACTGTTTGCAGACTTTGCATTCCTACAGATCTTTCAGTCAGCCTCTGTCGGAGAGAAATACTCTACTGAAGTTGTCCTCTTGTTGCAGTACGTCACTAGAACATATACCTGCATTGTTTTTGCTAATATGGCTTATTTTTCCGTACTGATGGATTAAATGACTTTATCCATAGATTGTTTATTTCACTTCACTCAACACAATTTCACCTCCCTCCAAATACTGACGGCAAAGACAAATAGTTGACGGACTGATGAGTCAATGTTTTGTCACAGAAATTTGTATGGAGTAGCACGCTTCTGGCAACTCAAGGGTAAGTGATTCACCAATCATATGGACACTCCCACATCACAAGTTGACGGTTAGTCTAGTCATGCGTAAACTGCTCTCTCGTTAACTGGATGGAATATGATGTTCCTTCTGAATAACTCATCAGCAGTCTGATCTATAAAAGCTTAATGCAAGAGAAGTTACCGTTAATATTTTCTGTCCGTTCTGATGACCGACTGAGAAAACCACATAAGTGAGTGTGAGTCGTCTTGCAACGAAAGCACTGTTTCATTCAGATCATACTCATATTAGTTACGATGAACGTTCATCGTCCATTCGTGCGCTGTACCAGGGATATAATCTGTATGGGATTCCCAATGCCACAAATTTTTCGCACCTGCCTACATCAAAATTGATTACTCATGCAATCTAGTTGCCATTCAGTGGTTCGAGGAATTGAAACCTTGGAATAGTCCTGTTACTGGTGCGTATTAAGTGTAATGAGATTGCACTGGGGCAGTTTCTTGGTTGGAGAAGATTCAGTCAATCAATATTTGTACACAAGCTGCAACAGACGAAATTACGGTCAAACGGCTGCCAACCAATCACAGACGGCGATCAACTGCTGCTGAATGCGTATCTATTTTCACACAACCGAGTTGCAGATGCAGATTCGTGGAACAATACAGCAACAAACTGGTCAATCAAAATGCGCGAACACTTGTCGCTTAATAGCAGGTGTAAATACTGTTATTTCTCTATGAAAGGTGCTGTTTTCCTGAATAATTGAGATTTCTTAGTGCCGCTCAGATTCCTGTTCTGTTTTTTTCTCGCTTGGATGGCTCAGTACGCGTAAATAGGGATTTCGGTTTTCCATTTAAATGGAACAAGACTCAACCGATCGCAGCTGTCGCATTCCAATAGACATTTCGGTCAGCCATTTTCGAAAAAAAGCCTGTCAGTAGTGCGTATCCTTACCACAACCGAGACTAGAACTCCGGGTACGCCTTCATAAAGCAACCCTAATGACTACATATGATAATTCGGTCGTACCTAACGTGAGGTCAACGGCACAGTGGTTAACACGGTTGCCTCATGAAAGCGTGGCCGGATTTCTAATCCCGGCCGTGGCAGTGCACTACTGACGAGTTGCTCTAATGAGGGCGAAACTCGGGTCGAGTGCTTCTTTTTGAAAGGGATCGACTGGAAATTCTATGGGAATGCAACAGCTGCGGTCAGTTGTTAGTGATGTTCAGTTTACATGATCCCATTGATAGGTTTTGTAGTTTGACCGCTAAGGATATGAACATGCATCCAACATCTGAAGGAAGGGAATAATGGTGTGGCCTCGAACGTTCTATGATTACTTCTAAACTCGTCCCTCAGCTGCGGGCAGTACACGTTACAGTTTTCCGACAGTCTTGCAATAAGAGAAGATACTCAAGCAAGCTTGTTTTCAGTGCCCCATCACCAGGCTGCATATAACACTCTTATACGGGTTCGCCGGGAGTAGTACATCACTGGGGTATGGGATGGGAATCTCTAATATCAAGTTTTTCAGACTCGTGAGGCCTAACTATGCAACAGCAATCTTGCGCATTGTAAACGTTTTTGAAAAGAGTTGGCATGCATACGTAACAAATCGATCCAGGGTACTGAGGCATGACTACTGGAGGTTCAGTGTTTTGACCGTCCGTTTCTGTGACCGTAAAAAAGTTGAGTGTAAGCGGATTGCAATGGCTTGCGCGATGGCCAGTAAACGACCCTTGACTCACTTCGATTGCACTCCACAGACTTTATTGATCGGCTTGAACAAATCGGCCTGGTTAGTCAGATGATTTGATTTGACCAAATGCGCAGTGACCGCCGATGAACAAACATTTATCGTTCTTCGGGCTAGTCACGCTGGTTGATGCTCCCAGGTGTGCTCAGATACTCGTATTGTTGTGCAGCCTGTGGAGGTTTTTTCACAGGTACAAACGAAACAGTGAACACAATAGGAGGCAGCATGTACAAACAATAAATCGTTTTGTTGTGGACGCAAACCTGGTGTGGGAGTAAACCGAACACGTAATTGAGCTTTGATGTAGGTTTTATTAAGTGCAATATCAAGTCTCCTGGTTATATTTTCAGCATAACGAACTGTAGACAGGTTTTTGTTTATAATTTGTGCTAATGAGCATGTGCTTAAAAATAAACTGTTCTGGATAGCTACTTTCAAGAAGTGTGTTAAATATAAATCGTTTTTCCTCTTCTGTACTGTCAACCGAGTATACCTTCATGGCTTAATCTAGTAAATACCGGACTACGTTTTTCTTTTGTCCTAACGGTACCGAAAACTACCAAAATCGGTATACAGTCCTGATCAATTTGCTTTACGATATACTTTACGTTGTATCGTGCCATCCTCACGACGTGACATGAACTCGTCTAAAAATGCTATACCTACAAATGATTCGGGTTCCGGAAGGAAGCGGATATTTTTGTGGGCACATTTGAATTGTATCGGTTTTTGATGATGCTTTTAGATTCGTCTCCCATGCAGATAATATCGTCTACTTAAAGTTAATCGAGAACCAACGAATTAACGTAGTCTGTTAGTGAGCTACTTTCAAGCTTCGTCATGAAAATATCGGTCGTGGAATAAATACGACAGCAACAGCGAAGCTTTATTTAAAGCCGGGCGCAAAAGCAGTTTCTCGGTCCAATCGATCAGAATTATACGTTGCCATTAGTCAGGTCAGTAAAGAACTCGTTGACCTAAGATCGGCAGGTTGCACTGGCCCCATTAACTATTCCGGGCGGGCAGCATCAATAGTCGTTGGAAAAATGTCGAACGAAGCATTCCGTATTCGCACGGCTTTATCCGCTTGCCTAAAAGAGGCACTGGAAACTGATCAATAACTTCTTTCGGTGCCTAAATACCTTCTCACAAAAACTAACAATGGGAACATGTTTTCGAAAATGGACGTCACATCAGCTTATCTACAAATTCAAGTCGACAATATGTCAAGTCAAATGTCAACAGTAAAAGCATACAAGTGTCTGTGCCACGATAATCGATTATCACTTTGTGTAAAATGTGGTCAAATGACCTTACAATGAACTATGAATGCAATGCTTGCTGGATTATCACTTGCTGCCGTTTACACTGACGATGTTGTAATCGTCAGCCATAACAACGAAGAACATTTTATCCATTTAAACAAATGCGTGAAGCGTATAGAGCTGTCCAATTTTCATACTCACGTGGAAAAATGTTCGTTTTTCTCTCTTACACACTGCGTTACCTAGATATTATTTTCGACACTAGTGGACGATATCCAGATTCAAAAAAGTTAGTCATTTTTGAACTTTCACCAACTAGTGACGTCATTACCCTTCAGTCATATCTGAATACGACTAAGGACTACAATAACTCTGTACCTGACATGCATATACATCGTACTGCAGAGTATACTCTGTTTTGTACAATTCTAAATGGATGTGGACATCTGAATTTGAAGTAGTTTCTCAATTCGTCATTGTTGTTACCACATTTAACTAATCACTATAAATTTTCCCATACTGGTTTTTCTTTTAGGCATAAGAATGTATCTTTGTAGCATCAAGTGAGTCCAAATATGGAGCGGGAGCAGAAATTTCACGCCGATTATTGGATGGATCACAAAAAGCTAAATCTCATGCTTCCAAGTTGCTAACCTCCGCAAAACGGAATTCTAGCCTACTTGAGAAAGAAGCATTAGACCTCATTTTTTCTATAGGTCAGTTCCATAAAGTGTTTCCTAGCATAAAATCTCTATTTTCTACTTTTAGTTGCAAGAAAGGCGTTCTGGTGCACAATTTTCAGCGATAGATCACAACTGCTTTTGACAATGACTTCAATTTTGAACACGCTTTTGTCAGAAGTAGTCTTGTTTGATTCTCACACAAAAGAGAATACACGACGAGTTAATTAATGCACCTGCTTTCCTTGAAAAGAAAAGTTTAGTATTTGTTCTTAGATCTTGCTGGCTGTTTGAATACTATTGCAGACTTTGTTAAACAGGCGTTTATTGATTACGATGATATAATCATCCAAGTCAAATACTTTCTAAAACACGGATGACAAAAGAAGATTTCTGGACTGTAATTACCATAATTCCTTGCACAATGTGGTTGGTTGTCAATCCTAAATGAATGTCTTCTTTTAGGTGAAGGAATAGTAATCCCCAACTCACGTAAATCAAAAGTTTCAGGAAAGTTTCATAAGATACATGTAAGATTGACTAAGATGAAATCCTTGACGCTGATTTACGTTTGTTAGCATTTTCACAAACTGAGACACTTACAAATTGGTTAGAGGGCGTAGTCAATGTGCAGTAACTTCCAAATTGCTTTCACAAGTCCATCCACAGCCTTGACCATTTGAGAAAAATTCACGAAGCCGATTTCATATTGATTTTTACGGACCAACGAGTGATATTTATCTTCTGATCATTGTCAATTCTACATCTACGAGACAATGCCCGAACACATACAAGCATCAAGACAAGGGAGACAATCGCCTCATTCGGGTGGACAACTTTACGGCATCCTCCATACTCACCAGATTTAGTGCCTTCAGATTATCACCTCTTCGGCCCCATGAAAGAGGGTTTGAGAGGCAAACATTATTCCAGGTGACGAGGAAGTGAAAACCACAGTGAAGAAGTGGCTCAAAGAACAGACAACAATATTTTACGAGGCAGGGATACATGCACCCATTCAAACGTGGAACGTTACTACTGAGCGTAACGGTGACTATGTTGAGAAGTAGGGATGTGATTCACAGAGGACCAGCTTTATTTTGATGTACAGTACATGTTCCTGTGTTGGTGATTATACTTGTCCGAAATAAAATGGCATTACTTTTTGACTCCCCCTCGTAAGTGACCAGAAGTTACCATCATAGAAATACCCACTAGCCAGTTCACCAGCCGTGATCTGGGAAGGCTGTTCTGAAGAGTAGGCTTTTCTGAGGACCTTGTTTAAGATAATAGCGTCCAGTTCACATCTATCTTGTACAACAGATGGTATCGTGAATCTAAGAGATCTAACGTATCATCCCTAGACAAACAGTTAAGCTAACAGAGTTTGTCGATATCGTAAAACGACATGTCTTCAAAACAGGGGATAGTTTTATCTAGATAACTTTATCTTTTAACTGCAGAATAACCAGGGACTCAAATATTCCGTGCAATGTTTCATCTAGCGGATGTTTATTTGATTGGAAAATACCACAAAAATAAAAACTAATGACTTCTAGGTCACATTTCGATTATGATCGTAGGCTAACTCCACCAACATAGCAAACTCTTTCATACGGAAAAGAATGTGTGCAAAAAGGGCTTCGAAAACCTACGTCCTATATGAACTGTGGGAAACATTGCAAGTAAACGGTAGCAGGTTGCTTATAAACTAAGAGTCGGAGATGAACAATGAATCGGACATATAAATCACCTGAGAAAGAAACTGAGAGAGCGAAAATGTCATCCATGTGAGTAAAAGAATAAAGACTCTGTGATAAGAGCGTAGCTGGGAAGAAAATGTGCAAAGATGAAACGGGAATTGATAAATGGATTGAGAATAACACTACGTTGTGAGCAAGTTGAAAAACTCTACGTTTCAGCCACCTCGAATAGCCTTCCTCAGGAGTGTTTAAATTGAATACAACACTCTTGAGGAAGGCCACCCGAGGTGGTTGAAACGTAGAGTATTACAACTTGCTCATAACGTTGTGTTATTCTCAATCCATTTATCCATAACATGTTAAACACGACGCCTAAACTGTTTGACTTCATTCGTACAAAATTTAGTGCGGATATCATACAACTGATAAGTAAGACAGGAAGTATTTCAACATAAAAATATTTATTATTGCAGTTTGGATAGGATGAAGAAGGAAAAGGGAATATGAGCTAAAAACCAAACGAGAACCTTCATCATACAATGCACACACAAAGCTGTAGAAAGGCGGATCACCATGATATAGCTTTCTGGAAAAGAGAGTGGATCATTTCACCAAACGACAGTAACCGTCGGTTAATAAGATCGAAACATACATCTGTGCTTGTATGTTTATACGCTTATATGTTTACTCGAAGCCATAAACAGCCTTTGCCGGTCGAGCAAGTAGTGTTCTCAGTGCCGTAAGCAGTTGTACCTCACCTTTTAATACATTGCACGCAGTAATCATCTCAAATTCCGACATCCATTACAAGACAGTCAACATATTCGCGGTCGAATTCATCGCACCACGATCTACTCCCGTCATTATGACCTATGGCATCTATAATACCTTCGTATAACACCTGCTTGATTCAACTGCTGGACGACTATTGCTCAACAAAATTTCGGGCGTTCATTCGAAGCGTATTCTTCCAGACGGTCCGGTATCTAAAACCGACATTACAATGCAGAATACTCATACGAATAATACTCCGGTGTCGCTGCCTCTGACTGGGTTTGGACACACACATCCTCAGGTGCGTAAGACAGACCAGTCAGTTGGCCACCCAATTACTATGGAGGCCAAGGCGCATAAACACTGTCCAGGTAAGACCCAGAAAATAACGAGTCTGGTTTTGGACGTAACCAGTGCTAAAAAAATCTTTTTGTAGAAGCAATACGTTAGTGTATAATGACAGTACATTAACTGAAAACCATTCATATTAACGTCTTATGTGCACATTTGGTCCATCCAAAGTTGATATGCGCCGGTAGTAAACTAACGATTCCAGTCTTAAGGTGAGTTCTGTCAGTAACGTTTTGGCACGAATGCCTTCCAAAAACTCATTTTGTTGCCGCAAATCTCAAATATTCAGCTGAGTGCTCGTGGCCCAGCGGGGAAAACCCTTTGGTAAACATATTCAAAGCGTACAGGATTCAACCATTGCACTGCCAAAAGTTTCAGTTGAGAGTAAGATTTTCGAGCAAGCTATTGAAAAACGTGACGGAACAGGTAGCATAAACTGTGGAATCTAGTAGTGCGACAATATTTACTATTGGATCGATCGTTTTTACATTGAGGAGGAAATTATATCACGTTCTGGAGCTTTGAAACTTGAACTTGTGTATAGGTTCTTCTAAATGATACTCTGAAAAACAGGTCCAACACACTGTGAGTCAATCTTTTATACTGTATTTAACCCAAGACCACAAAAACCATCTAACCCATATTTACAATTTTGAAAAAATCTATCTCCCTTTTCCTAGTCATAGCTTGTACACTGCTCACAATGCTTCGAGAGAAAAAACGTGTTCACCGTCTCACAAGATGGAATCAAGTATATAGATGATAATAACTATCTAACCTGGTTAGTTGCAGAGAAGAGAAACTCGGTGCTTCTTAACCTGTTCCTCATCGATATGTTTCGATTAAAATTAGTTTTTCCGGTCACGCCACTGTCCAGTTGGCATGCAGCTCCAGTGACAAGTTGAAGAATGAAGTCTTCCTATTAGTCAATTAGGAGGAAATCGATTGTATTTGAGTCGGGATTCGGACCCTTAACAAGGTTTGTGAAACCATATACTTTCTATTTTTCAGCACAACAATCCTGTGAAAAACCATAATGACATTTTCAGTCTAGTTCTGTGGAAAACCATAAACGTCAACTGTCAGTACCTGGTGGATATTCATCTACCTGATTAAACGTTGGTGACTTGAAAATTAGTGGTATTTAAAGGTCTTTTCCCGTTTTATACACTAGAACATTGCCACCTCATCATTCGCTTGCTAGCTCCAATTTTATTGAACCTTTGAATAAAAACATTCTATTCAGTTCTTCGTCCAAACACAGATTCAGTTGCACTTCTGTTAATCCTGCAGCAATAAGTAATCCGACAGACCTGAAGCTTTCAAAGAAAGCCAGTTGTGTAGTTTTCAAGAGTATGGATTGTTTTCGTGGCTCATAAACGGCCTTCTCGAATCTAAGTGGACCCTTCCTGATCTTTCTAGTTTGCGACAACAGTAGTTAACTTGCGGTCCTCATCTCATACTAATCCTCGTTATATTTTAACGTTGAGCAACCAATAAACAAAGATTCCACCACCATCTTTATTCCGACTCAGACAACCTGGGTTCTTGCATCGTTCTTGCATCCAGTCAATTGGATTTATCAATGCACATCGTCAGACAGACTTGTCAATTTGCTGTTTGAGCATGTTGACAAGTATGTACATACATCCCACACAGACGCAGCTACACTGGAGGTTTGATCAGACAACAGAAGAAAGTGATGCATGCGTGCTCCTTTTCCCTGTGAGCTCGTAGTAAAAATCGATAATCACAGGCCTACTAACATTTATCGCTGGATAAAAGGTGGTTAACGCTGGTTACTAAACAATGGAAACCAGACTAAGAATAATCAGAATGTGCTAATCGAAACCAGATAACGGTGTTGGTCTGAACGAAATACCAGGTCACTACAAATTGAGACTAAAATGTGTAACATTAATTCACTCGAAGTGATGGCAGAACATCATCACTGGATGGAGTAAACGATTGTGGCTCGCATAACTAACCAATACGCATACTACAACTACACTGTGTCAATGTAGGGACAAATCAATCAAGTAGGAATTGAGCCAATGTGTTGGACGTCAAGTCTATATGCACCAACTTCTCGATTTTGATATTGCGTGAGTTTCGGTCGAGATAGGATAGAGTTAAAATTCTCTGCCCAAATATGATACAACGCCGCATCATGGACAGAACTTAACACATAGGCACGTTCGTACAGGAATTTGGAAACACAAACACTTGTAAGCTCCTGAATTAAGGAAATCAATCGCCTGTCTATTCCTAGTCAATGAGGGTAACAGTTTGAATGGATTCTGGGACTGCCCATTTGGCCAGGTTGGGTATGTCAGAATGCGGAATAAGTCCAACGTCGATGGATGAATATCAACCCGCTCGATAATCAGTGCTGCGTCCACTGACTAGAAATGATGAGAAACGACTATGTATCGATGGTCACAGGTTGAAAATAATACGAACTTACTATAACATGACGTCAGAAAAATCTGCGTTTGGACAAAACTTCACCAGTTTGGTTAGTTATTTGTCAAATTTCGTATCATTCCTACAATTTCAAAAAATAGTGATTGTGCTCGTTAACTTCATGAGAAAGTCATAACTTGGTTCCCACTTCCATGAAAAGCACAGTAAGTTTCACATGATTGGGTGAGATTGGCTAGTTACCAGATTTACACATGCAGTTTCTGTTCTCCTCGAATGCTTCTGTAGCCTGTGTAGTGGAAAACTTGCTGCGTTCTTGGTACCGAGTAGTGTTCAAGCGATGTCTGGGTTTTACATACTCGGGACTCGTCAAACTGAATTCGATTGAATTTGTTTGTTTTTTTCACAACACTCGGATGACTGTGAGTTCATTGTGTGGTATAAACTGAAAACAAACATTAGCTTAAAACAAGCGGAAAAGAGTTTTGCTTCTTTCTCTTCCTATCTTCAGCTAGCATAGAGGTTAGAGTAGGAAAAAATGTGAGAACTTCTTTGTCGTAAACACCTGTTTAAATAAAAGAAGTAGAAAATGGCTCAAAGACAGGTCAGGGCCTCAAGTCATTAAAAGAGGCTTTAGACACCGTGAAGTTTTCAAGGGAACTAGTCTTTGCATGCTTAAAATGACACCTGTCGTACACTGGCTAGAACAATTCACACCAACATTGTTGAAATGTCGAACAGGATCGGAAGTGGTTGTTTCCTGGTAGTTAGAAGATAAACTACTGCTAACCGCTGGTGACAAGTGGTAACTCCAGTTACTCACAAAGGTAGAAGCGAGAGGTTAGAATGCACTGAGATGTCCAGTACTCATTGTCGTAATGGTATGAGCGATTAATTAATTAATTAATTAGTTAATTAGACGATCCATTCGATGGGACGCTCGAACATCACACGACGACTAGCTCGTAGATGAGACTGCTGATAAGTGAGAATGGACCTAACAGAATACCAAACAAAATCAACCAGAAAAATGGCAAAAATTCAGTAAATGAGCAACATTACTGTTCAACTATATTCTGAAAGTCCAATGGAAGTCGAAACACGGGAAACAAGCTGGTTCTCAGTACCTCATCATCAGACCAAACACACCACAATGAGTGTAAAAATTTTAGTCAAGGGATTACTGCGTGGTTCATAGTACAGTGTGAATCCAAAGCCTTTTGAGAGCTACAGTCCCAGTTACCATGGTGTTGCATCATTTGTTATGGTAACTGAGGCAGTAGCAACTTGAGCTACTAAAGTTCTATTCTCCCAAAGTTGGTCTTCATAACCACATTCCAATGGTTTATGCACCTATCAGAATGTGACATTTCACAACCTTGGTGCGGACAAGTGTGGTCCCGAAGGTCACCTCCACTTTGATCTGTCATAAGATGGGCCAACATTGTGTTAAAAGCACTGAATTGCTCTCCTATAACCAATCAGACATGATGGGGTTTGTACATTCTCTTCCGCAAGTTTCTCTCTTTGTGACTGGCATACCCTCCTACGCAAGAACAAGGAAAATTATATTCGCAACAAGTTAGTGTCGATGAACATTGTCTTTGGGCTGAAAGCTTATCACCGGCATACAGGTAAACGCCAATCTCGGCTGTGCGACGTGAAAAATTACCTCCAGGATTGTGTTAATAGAACTGCAACTTCACTACTAAACAGGAGGACCATCTCGACAGTTTTTCTTCCGACAGAAATTTGACGCTCTCGCCATTTTGACCAGTACATGTTGTGGGCCATGACGGATCGCTTCAGTATGGTATGTATCAAGCGCGAACGTAGAAAACGCAGTCTACTCACCTTCACTGTTTGTATCAAAGAAACACAGCTGAAATTGGTAGGGATTCTGGTCAATCGAATGTATATGATTTTTTCACCCAAGATCAAGAGCTGAAGGTGTTTCACATATCTTTCGCGCAAAAAGTCTTCAGCTTGACTCATGTTTAGCATAAACATCCGTTTCATAGACAATGATGGGAAACTAAATTTTTGACGTACTCCCCTTCGACATATACATGAAACTTACAAAATTCACAGTCAAGTTATTGCACACAAAGCCCATCTGTAGTGAAAATTCATTAAACTCCTCAGAGTCACAGAGCTGGCGGTATACATTTACGGATTAGCCTGTCACAAGGATCAGATCCAAAATATGTATTAGCATAACTCTTCGCCCAAGTAAGTTGCGCTGTAATACCTGCGATTCTACTCACACATAAAGTATCCAGTGTAGACTCGATGCCGGGAGGAGTGTGAGCGAAACTTTTGTGTCCAGCTGGCCAATACTGGTTGGCCAATTGGCAGGCTAGCACGAACATGAAACCCTTATATCTCAGAAAGTACATTGGGAAACTCCAATGGTAAGGTGGAAGAAAGAATATTGAAAATATAATGCAAGAGTTAGTAGTTCAATAGGGAGAGGATATGGAGGAAAAACAAAATGCAAAGTTGAATTGGAAGAAAACAGACAAAACATTTACCAAACAGTACACCAACAAAAATTGAGAAAGGGAAAGGTAGAAGGCCACATACTTCTAGGTTTCTGAAAATGGGAGCAGGTGAATTGCCAGAGGCAGGTGCTCGGTGTCAGTAGGAAATAACTAGTGCATCCACTTTTTTCTTGTTCGACCTGGGGAGGTCAGTTTGTGAACAAACGCGAGTCGTGCAAGAAGTGTTGCGTACTTAATTCGGCCCAATTTAGTAAGTACACACGTTTATCGACATGGCATCCTAGGTCGTAATCATCTCAATACTAATCATGTGGTGCGAATGTTTCCGATCTGTCTAAACTAAACGGCCTTTACATCCTGCATGTATTTGCTTGAATGACAAAGCAGGTTTGCGGAGGACAATGCAGCTTGAATTAGCTATCATTTCTGGGCATGCTTTCCTAATCGATAACGACAACGCAGCAAGCTAACTTCATCACAACATTAATATGTGGACAAAAGGTCTAATGAGACCTGTTTCCATGACATGGAACGACCAGTCTCAGTACCAAAGCAACCATACTGGAAAACGTCATACACCGCCTAGGGTTTCGGCAATGCGGTCATAAAACCTTGCGGCACATTCCGCAAATGATGCGGTAAACCTAAAAACATGACGTACCTCAGTTTCTATGGGGAGGTTGTTAGGTTGTAGCTATTCTGTCAGTAACTTATGAAGCAGTTTTGTTCATGAATACAGCCTTTTACTACCCATCATTCGAAGGAAAAAATTATCATGATAGCACACTCCGTTAGGGGAATATCACATTTATACTTTGTCCATTTCTATTCATTGGTGCATACTGGTTCGTAGCTCTGTACTGCCTTTCAAACGCTAAGACATGTGTCAACAGCCTGGTAGTGGCCGAGACAATGATGGAGCCGTTCGGTTTATCCTGAACTATGCGTATAGTGCCACACCAGCTAGCAGGGTTATAGTTATGGCATTGTGTTGGCACCGTTCGCCAGCCCGATTCGGCTGGGATGCATGTTTCTGTGTGAACCCTTTTGGTAAACCCTCCAGTTGGTACCCCCGTGAAATCGTACTACTAATAAGTAGTTTGGTGGATTAACTAACCTGTGTTCAGGCTAGATTCGAACCAACGGTGGAAACAGCATGCTCACATCCGACAAGCGGTCTACCAGCTGGGCTGTGAAGCCACATTTAGAACTCGGAAGTTTCACATTTGTACTCTGTTACACATCCGTCTCACTGCCTCATATGGAATCTACCAAATGATCAAGGGAATCGACTGCCTGGCAAGATTTCACAAACGGTCCACGCTGGAATCCATCAACGCCACTGTTCAGTATAGAGATTGTGTCACTAATGAGTAGTTTGGCAGATTAGCTAATATGAAGGAGACCCAACTGTGGGAAATCTTAGCTCCGACTGGATTCGAGCCGTCATTTGGGCATGCTGTTTCTTTCACCGGATCGAATCCAGCTAAAGCTCAAGATTTTCATAAGTGGGGCCCTCCTCCGAAATGGTCTGGACTCCAACTTTTGGCTCCGATACTCAATTGTGGGACAGTCGCTACAATGACCCTGATTCTGGATGGATTGATGCGAAGATGGAAGAGCAATGGACTGGAGCTTCCAAAAGTTGGGTCATCCAATGACGGACCTGCAAGCTTAGGTTGTTGTACCATGCGCCAGTTATGTCCCGAGACTTGGTTTTTCAGAAGTGAGGGCAAATTTCGAAACGAATTCAACGCCCACAGCAGATTCGTAACAGTCTACTCGTTATTGCCGTAAGAGTGCGAAGTTGGCCTTGAACGACAGATGTGTCTCGCGTGACGAATGGGTGTTGGACAACATGTCGAGCTGTTCCAGTCAGACAAAAAGTTTCCAACCCGTACTGAACAGTGCAGCGCTGGAGGCACAACATTGTGGTAAAAATTATTCTGATTGGGGAGTAGTGGGCAGTCAGGTGTCCTGACTGGGTGGTCCATTCTTTTGGTGAGCAACGTACAGAACCTAGCGCTTTTGTTTCTAGTTCAATAAGTTTCGTTGCGGCATGCACTATTCACGATACAGCCATTGCTGAAAGGAAACGACGTATCACATTGCAACGTTACGTACAAGAAAGTGTGAATTGATAACGTTATCGAACACTAAATACATCATCCTCAGAAATCGGAACCTGCCTGTAATAGGTTGATGGATTTTGCGATCATCTTGTAGATGTGTCAGATAGGACCTACCTAATGAGCAGCAAAACTAATTCAAATCCACTGGTTAGTAGACGAAATATGACGTAGTCGAGTCCATTATATGTTATGTTCTTCAAATGTAGCAAATTCCAAAACGTATCCTAATTTCGTTTACCCTAACTCGACCCTACTGGTCGTCAATTCATCGCGCAACTCCAAGTAACGCGCCTTGGAATAGTAAAACATTTTCATGCATTTCCATTGTTTAAAATGCTAGGTAGTTAAGGTATTACTGTTGGGTATAGTATGATTTTGAGGTAAATTTTGGTCGTCACACGATCACAGCACTGGAAAACGTGCCTGGGTGAGGAAATGTTACGATGTACCGTCATATTAATGCATCGCTAACCCACAAACTCTGAGAAGGTCATCCAGAAGATAATCGTCAGTAAATTGGCAAGGTAAAAGCAATCCATCTTCTACTCACATCACTTAATTTTTGGAGGTTTAGTAAAAGTAGGTTCAAATGATTCTTGGGTTCAGGACAAGCACGAAGCTTGAACGTATCCGGGTTATGTACTCTGTTCCGATGAAACACAGTTCTCAAACTAAACTCAAAACAGGGTTTGTTTAAATATTGGTCATTTTAAAAATAGTTACAGATCGAAGTTGCGTGGCTTATATGTGTGGCTATGAGTGTTTACGTTGTAATCTACCGAGGTGTTTTGTGTACAGGTTTGTTCCTGGAAGAATCTTGGTTTTTCTAAACTCATTCTGGAAAGAAAGCGAGGGTGTATTTCCCACTTACGATTACAATGCAAAACGGTTGTAACTCTGATTTGTTTGACCAATCAATGAGGTTGTGATAGATGACGACTCCTTTTCAAAGCATAACTCGTAAGCGTTGGATGAAAAACCACTGCGAAATAAAATTGAAAGTACTAAATAGAGTAACATTTGAGTTTTTAGAGGGAGTGAACACTGCTTTGGATAGCTTGTGTTACCACTAAGTGAGTTCATTATTACACCAGATCTCCCTGGTATGCCTCAAGTTATTTTGTTCATCTAAATGATTAAACTCAGTCCATCATAAAGCTTTCTTTGGACGAGCTATCTCAGATAAGAATTCTTGTTCCTTTCGTCATTCGACCAGAGTAATCCCAGATACTTTCAGTGGGGTTTTCATGTCTCAAACACGATAAGAAGAGGAAAACGTCATTTCGACTTTAGCTGTCAGAACAACTTCGTGCAATGAGTTCTGGCGTTATCGGCACTTAAGTTAGTTCAGTACAAATAGAGTTACAGTCAATTACTAAAGCAGTGAGTCCTTCTGGTATCTAAATCCAAGAGTTCACACGTAACCTCCAGGTCTTTCAAACCGTCTAATCCACGTTTGGACAGGCTTTGTGCCCTGATTTCAATATCACTGGGATTCACTGTCTGCATCATCTCGATCTCCACACTCCAATAGATTATCAGTGTTGAGTCAGCTTAGTCAGAAGCACCGGTCAATCATATGTCGACGACGCAGGTTTAACAGAGATTACCATATGAGCATAATGATCCATCTGTAATTAATTTCTACATAGAATTGCTACGCCTTTTTGGTGGTAAGAATTGAGTCGGCTCCATGTATAAGGTTCCAGTGACCTGGTAAACAAGAGCAGTATCATGGAACACACTAGCGTTCGTGTGAGCTCATCGAGCAGATGACTGGGCAGAGAGATGAGTTTGCTAACCTGGTCCAAAAAGTGACCTTTCACATATTTATCACGTGAACCTTGTTTTGTTGATAGTAATCGTAGTTTACGCCCTGGAAGCCTCAGCTTCTCCCATTCAGGTCTGAGCAATCTCATCGTATCATCCAGTACACACGCTCTACGATACTCCAGTGGCAACAGTCGCATTGTGGTAGGAAAGCCTCAAACTAAACAAATGCGTTAAACTAGATTACCTCTGTTTTCCATCCAATTGTGTGTGTCCATCACAAAAGCCTACTGACCGATTCTATCACTGTTCAGCTAGGGGACGCTCTAGGGAACGAGGGTGTGGCCAAAACATCCCTCCCTTTGATCAGTGTTAATTATTTCCATATTCTCCCAACCCTTAAATATTCATGCTGCAGCTGTAGAATAGACGTGCAGTTTTTCTACTTCGATAAAAAAAATATCCAAACAATCAAGAATAATGGACTGTGGACGACTTGTCGTTCGGTCAGAATGAATGTTTTAATATGCCCCATCTGTCACCCAACAATAAACACTTGTCAAATTCGAGGGATGAGGTGTATTTATAAGGGCACATACGAATCAGTTTATCGACCGATTAGGTTTACGTTGTTTGATCGCCAGCTGACATAATTGGTTGGCATCTGAAGGCTGTTCGCATACACATAGACACCGCAACACAATCATAAGATAGTCAGTAGGTTGTTAGATGAGTTTGCAACAGTATGTTTCAGAACGCTTATTCATCGTGTTTAACTGACTAAGATAGTAGTACTGTAAATTAGTAAAACCTTATTTGAAATAGATGGAGAAAGTTGAACGTGTGATTGTCACAAAGCCATAATACCATCTACGAATCCGCACAACCTTCGACTTCTAAACAAGTACGCATAGGGTGCAGGAATCAAACTCAGCTTGGACAGGCTACCATGCACAAAATCTTGGGCATCACATGGATGAATCGACAGTCGAGGGAAAACGTGCTCAACTCTGGTAGTCATTTAAAGTGATGTGTAAAGTGGCTATACAATTAATTGAGTTCACTAGGTAGACTAAATAATAAATCAAATTCCATAAGATAGCGGTGTTTACGTATCCAATCAGTCACCTTTTACACTCTGTTCTTGGCCATTTCAAAAAACATTTAGCACAAAGAGAATGTTCATCCAGTCGAAGCATATCTGGCAGCCGACACCGACGTTGCAAACGAAATTCCCAGCAGGTAGCTGCAAATGAAGATGGAGTTTTCTGCTGTGAACACCCGGAAAGATACACTGGATCGTCCACAGAATAGTATTACGCTCGAGAGAAGCCCTCCACCTTGTAATTAGGAAAATGGAAAATCTTGGTCCCAAGATTAACGCGAATGTCCCCGCAAATTACTCCCGATTCAAACCAAAAGACGAGTGTAAAAGCCACTTTATTCTACCCCAAAACGTGTGTGACGGGGAGAAAAATATAGGGTATTTATAAGGTGCATAGTGACCTACAGACGCACTCGAATCAGACTGAAGAAGAGTTGCTGTGGATGTGGCTTCACTCATTTGGGTGAGGAATAGAGCATTATTAAGTCACTACAAGATTTAGAGAAAATTTACAGATCAAAGGAAACTGAGAAAGCTAATGTGTACCTGAAACCACGTTAAAATGTTGGGAAATAAAAACTAAACGGAGGGTTGTTGCATTTTCAGAGTCAGCAATGGAAAGATTACGAAGGACAAAATCAGAGGATAATGAGCGGAATAGAAACCTAACCAATGCTTATCAAGTACAAGACAATCGTAATACAGAATATACTAGACAACGGCTCGCTAATATTAACAGTGAGAGATCAAGAGCACCTTCACACTATCACAATCATTCTGACGGTCACATTTTCTGAATACTGACTTTAGAGTACGAAATATGTGAACCAAGTCTGCGTTTGAATACAAATCCCGATTACGCAATTAGTAAAGACTATGGCAGATTATTACAGATTGGGCAAACTCGGATGTTAAAAATGTTCCCTGCTAATCAGATGGTTCATTTGATGCCATAGCCATAGCGAGATACCCTGAGGATGGTTAGTTTCGATAGGTACACATTTTTGAAGCATTGGTGAGCGACAAGTTGACAATCGTGTCCAGGTCCCGTTCGTGTGTAATGACAATCAATTTTTCGTCCCCTCTCCCCCAAAGTAAGTCCAGCCACTAGAATGATGAAGGCACACCACTTCCCAGTTGACCGTGTTAAACGGCAACCGGTATTCTGTAGCCCAGCGATGAGGTTTTGTTGTAAACCCTTGAAAGAATACACCGGTTCGTACGCGATATAATAATGCACTTGACAGAAATCGGATTCTCCTCCTTGTAATGATTAACACGGAAAATCATGTTTCCGATAATAACGTGGCTGTCCCCAATAATTGCTCCCAAGACAAACCAAAAGACGTGCGCAAAAAGCAGTTTTGTTCCGCTAAAATGAAGTGTGCCACAAGGAGAAAAGTACAAAGTATTTATATGGTGCATAGCGATCAAGCATTTAATAAGTCGTATATCTATTTCGTTCATGAATGCAGCTTTTTCTTAGTCAGCATTTGTTAAAAAAACCACCGTGATAGCACAAACTGTTAGGGAAGTATCGTATTTTTACTTCGTATATTTGCACTCATCGTTGCATGTTGGTTCCTAGTCCAGCATTGTGTCTCAAGCGTTGAAATGTGTGTATAAACGGCCAGGTATTATCGATTGTGAACCGTGATGATCAAAGGAATGGGACGATGGGGCCGAGTGACTTCATTGGAAATGCGCGTACAACACCCTTCCTATCCGCAGCTAGCTAATCTAGCTGTGGTTTCAGCGGTGCGTTGTGCCTGCTCGATCACTCGACTCGATTAGAAGATTTGTCCGTGGTCTGAACGCCAGTTTGAACAGAAAAATTCAATCGTGTCGCACACGTCGCACCCATGAATGCTAATTAAGGTAAGCCCCGGATTTTGTTCCGAGGTCCACACTTCTGGAACGTACTGTTCAATGTATTCGATTTTATTCTGAGCTCAGAACAGTGATGGCAATATTGCCTGAACAACTCGGTCGTGAATGGTGCACTGGTAAATAGTATGTGACTTAGTTCATATAAATTGTGTAACATCCATAATTGATGGCGGCTTCCGCATTCCCACTTATTTTTCAGTCAGCCTAATTCGAAAATACGCACCAGATGTGAGTTTGGCTCTTGCTGGAGCTCATCCAGATTGCATATCTTTGCTGCAAATAGGAGATGAACTCCGACAAGACTGTTACGATCACTGCTGCATGAACTCCACATTAGGCACGACCGATTATCATGTGCAACGAGCACAGCTCAAATGTAGTCGCTGTCCTGTTAATTTTGAATAACTCTGCAGTTGACGCTAATTGACATGCTAAAATCACGAAAAACATCGAGCCATTTCTCACTATCGAGTTCAAATCCCTATTGGTGAGTCTAAGGACCAGTAATCGTGTGGCTTCTCTAAGAATCCTGGCTGCAACCATGTTTTCCCGCTTGTCTGTTCTCTACGCATGCTTCCGTGTACGTCTGCTATAGGGGACCTGGTACGAACTTAGCGCAACTTTCTTCAGTTGTGCAACTAATTGCACGCAACAAATATTTGCCCTATTCCAAACGACTCATCTAATATTCCGCTTTTCCAGGTCGTTTAGCCCAGACCCTTTCGAGTGTTGTTTAACGCACTCAAACGTTCTACGAACTTTTCGCTTGGCGCGCTTTTTGAGTGCCGCCGAGTGGGCTGGGGCCCATCTCGCGCTTCCTTTCTTTCTCCTCTTGGTTGCTGCCGTTCGTCCCAGACTAGCCTAGA
>JTDE01001414.1:23646-39179 GCA_014338405.1 Paragonimus skrjabini miyazakii | reverse complement strand
ATATATATATATAGTCCACTACTAAGGTACCTGTTGAATGTAAAAATTCGTGTCGCTTAATAACGTGAGTACTTTTTGTGAAAAACGTAATCACGAAAGTGATTCAAAGATTACACAACTACAACCGTTACCCCTATTTCAGTATGACGCCAAAACTGACAACCTCCATGTATGCGCGAAACATTCGTGCATACCGAGTCTATACACAAGAATACTATTGAAGTAATCCGAGCAAACATGTGCAGGATATCGAATGTGAAGACGCAGATCATCGGCTGATGGACTTGCCCAATTACATTCCATCGACCGCGAGTTTAAATAGAGTGGCAAACGCTGTCTGCGACTACCAAAGATGATACACACTCACACCCAAAGGCAAACGACTAGACGAACAACATCCGAAGGTGGCCTGTAATCTCCTTCGACGGCAGTAAACACATAGATGATAGCAAGCACAGTCAACAAGTCGATGACTCACAACGAGACGGTGGAATCGGTTGGAGGTCGTCGCAATCGGCTTCGAATCCAGACAGGGGTGACCGTGACCGGTGGTGAGGAAATTAGCGCAAACAACCAAGCTCTCTCCACCCTTCAACCATCCGCATTGTTTATGATTTTCCTGTTCGAAACAAGATAAAAGAAAATAGTGAGGATGTAAACACTTGCACTCGCTCGTTTCGGTTTTCATTGCACCAGCTGGTAGACTGGTATTCTGTAGACCGGGATAGCTGTTTACTAGTGGGTTGAAGTGTACATTCTTGTTTTCCCCACAGAATTAACTAATGGGATTTCCCTGTAATTTTTTAGAGGAGGACAGCACTTTCTCTCTCTCGTCTATTCAGTGTTAAATGGAGTTGTGATTCAAAACCAGTCGACTGTCTTCGTCACAGACATTCAGCGCGGGAATAACTTCCCCGAAACGTTGGTCAGACAATGAAAATCGACAGACGAAAGAATGTGGAGACAGACTGCTGACAAATCCGTTCATGCGTTGGCCAGCCAAACGAACGTAGCACATGGGACAATAACTGCGTGCTCACGGTTCCTGAAACGGGCTTTCATTATTGCCCGAACCCAGTGAAATAACGCTGGAGTAGCCGGGTATTCATCCTGAGTACATGCAGTTTTAAGCGTGCAAAACTTCCACCCTGTGGAAATGTCAGTCTTAAATTTGGTTCAGACTGATCAATCGATTTTAACGGCATACAACCTTGGATCTAAGTATTCCTATTGACCACTTATTCACTCTGTTTTCAACGAATACACGACGAGCATTACCTCCTAGTACAAGCGAAATAGATACGACACTCGGACAGGAAAGCCGTACGCCGCCCAAAACTTTGCGACGCCGTGACAGAGCACGATTATTAGGGGAACATGCACAAGTCAACTGATCCAACTATTGAACACAGTGATCAACGTGCCCCTCGCTGACCCCATTCCATGCTACAACGACAACATGGGTGCATGATCAGAGCGTAACAAAAAACGAGCTCTGGGGATAAAAGGTTTGTATAACTGTACGCTTTTCCTTGCTAGTACTCTCATGGTTATTGGAAGAGAAAATGAAATGCGGGACTAGCAAAGAGACATCTAGAACAGATCCACTATGCACAGGGTACCTTTTGTTAAAGACTCAATGATGCGTACCAGGAAATATAACCTTGAAAATTCTGGCCACCGTTTTTTAAAAGGAATTCGAAGATTCCACTGAATTGCAGTGCAGAAACAAGTTGTACGGAGACATTCTCTTAAAGAACGGACTGCAGAGTGACAAAATTGGCAGTCGATTGTTCTGTGGCACAAAATCGTCTTCCTCGGATAAAACGATATTCTCGGTTTGTTTGCGAACACAACAAAGTTGACTAAATTCAATTGTTAGTTTACGATGAAAGAGATACTCACGCCACCGAAAGGCGGCACACATCTTGTCACGTACCGAACAAACCAAACAAGTAACGTATCAAGTTTCAGCCGTCGGATGAGAACATAAAAACGTGTGTAAACATCACGAAGCTAGGAATACACTGTCGCCTTGAAAAAAGCTCACAGTGATCCACATGGACAGCATCGATTGACATTCGGCTTCTTAACAGTCGATTATCAGAGAAGAGACAGAAGTGTAAGAAACGTACATAACAAACAAACCCAGCTGGATAAGACTAATCCTATACACGAAAATCCTGCAAGTCCGATTGTTCACGATCGGTGACGATTCGCGCTGAACTGTGCCAACGATGCGAATCTTTATCAGGAGTAGGTTGTCGTGAACAAACTAAAAGCGGATATGCACGGTGTACGAATTATCCCTGGTACGTGGATTGGTAAGATGAGGCTCGTTCTTGAATAGATGGAGCAGACGAGAACCCGTTTGCCGAGGTTATCGGCCCTTTGTAATAATTTCAAACACTATCACTCTGAGGGATAATGTATGTGGGCGGTATCGGAAACGGATAAGCCTGCGCTTTAAACCATCACTCCAAGTGGCTTGTACTACGGTGCGCGCATACACACACGTAGTTCAACATCCGGTACATTTTATAATTCGCAAAGTAACTGTAGGCTAAAATGTTGCCCGTCCATCGTCTACTAACACAGAGGGAGTTGGAATAGACTGGTGTGCGCGGCATTGAGTGAAAGCAATTTTCGACACCATGGTGGAGCTTTCTTATTTGTGTATTGTTGATACCACTGCAAAACAGTTTTGAAAGATTCGCAGTGTTTACTTTCTCCGAGCAGAAGAGGCGCACCACTATCGATTTTACTGACATGGATTGAGTGTGTGAACACTGTTTGACGGACACTCGTCAGAGATATTCCCGATACGTAGAATGACTAACGCATCCGGACAAACTGCTCACCCATACCATAATGTTCACTAACATACTACGGAGTTCATCATCAGCCAGAAGAAATTGTCAAAATAAGTATGCCATTCTCCAACTAGTATACGATTATTTGAGTCAGGTATATGAAGTTCTACAAGCTCTATACTGAGGATTCTCTATTTGGATCACTCTGTTAAGTAAGGTGGGGAAGGGTGAGTGTACAGACGGCTAGCTGAAAACGCTGTCGGAGGTGGTAACTTACCGCAGTCAGTAGCTAGCCTGTAACCGCATAACCTTGTTTAAGAAGTCTAATCGTTTCATATGACCATAAAGCCAATGTTTCAATTCATATTTATTCCAGCAATTTATATCGCGGATCACTAGCAGGGTCAATGCCAATCCGAGTCATAAAACCCATGGTCATGGTTCAGAGTATATACTCAGACTAACCAGCATTTGATCGCAGTATACATGTATACTGGAGCCAATAACCAACAAGTGAGGACGCAGAAAGTTTGAGTCATAACCGATGATACCACGCTGAAGATTATCACCCGGATACGAACGAATTATAGATTTGAACAGTTCCATGATTCAAGTGTAAGCAACTGGGCACCGACCCCAATTCTGAGCTAAAAATTGATCAGGGATTGAGGTAATCAATTTGTTTGAATGAAAGCTATGCCATGATATGAACAGCTCTCAATTTTGATTAAACGATCACCATATCAATGACGTGCTCGATCAGCCTGACAAAAGTGGCAACACATTGGAACTAGGCATGATCCTAAGTAATATCGCAGTATTATTTGAGACCACACTCAACCAGTCCCCCTTCGGACAGATCTACGTCATTTCACCATAATCAGTCAATAAAGCATCCACAGTAGATACTAACGATTGAATGATTCAGGTACGAACAGTCAGGGATGGGATGCGAGTTAATTAACAGAACCAGCGCTCAAACTGAAACATTTAATATCAAGTAGCTTACGCTCTGAGAACAAACAATGGAATTGCAAAGAAATTGTACCAGCAGGTCATTCTGCTTGCGGTTGTTATCGCCCCAATTCGTAAACCGTCGTTATAAATAACTCAGTGAACTTGGTTAACCACTATTCTTTCTAACGTCTTTGGTCAGAGCTAAATTAGGAAATGAAGCTCACGATCAGAAAGACGAACACGACGCATATCCTACAGTAGGAAAAGGTAATGCAGTTCGTACAAACAAGCTGCCAATCGCAGCTATAAGCTGAAATTCCAAATCACAGCGTAGCGAAGTTTCAAGTAAAATGTCGTTTGCAACTTTACCTAGTCCTGCTCGATTAGCGGATGACTTTCTGATACAGACTTTCTAACGTCAGTACACGCCCACTGAGCTGATATCCCTCAATGTACATTCAATTTATGGTGCTGCCCGTGATCCACTTGTAATGAACCTTGACCATGCCCGACAAGCATCAGAATAATTGTCTTCGATCTGTTCATCTAACATGGCATGATTCCCCATAGCTTCTGAGTGGGAATCAAGGCATCAAAGGGGATACTGGGTTAACCAACGAAGACGACTGGATCTACGCAGATAGTGAGACATATCACAAAGATCAGACAGTAACAGCTTAGGACCGTTGAACATTTTAAAATGATGTAACGTGACGAAGTATGTATACCAGAGCATCTAAAGAGAAGGTAGCGCCACGAATTCTAAGCGTTTAACAGCAGTCCGGAGATTTAGGATATTTCAAAGTGAACACCACCAATGTTTCATCGCAGTCCTTGTATTCAGATAAACCCGTAGGCTAGCATACTTCGAAAGAAGGCACATTTGAGTTTCACTCTTATTAGAGCTCAACAGAACAGCATATCCTCTTCCGGATCGGAATTCACACTCTTGCCCTCGTGCTTGTCGGACTAACGTGTTAACCACAACATCAACAGCTGCACGATAGGCATGACCATATCTGAATGCTCAAGCACAACCTTGTGTGAACAGTGGTCAGCTTCCCCAATCATTTCGGGAGGAGAATAAACAGAATCGTTCTATTCAGTCTCATCGATAACCCCGTTATTAGGACTTCTCAGTTAGGTTGATGTATTCGATGAACCAACTGGGCATGGTTTGAAATAACCTAAATAACGGAACTTTCTTTCTAAGTGGGTTTGTCTGAATGGAAGAATTGTAATCAAGGATGAATGGTGTTCACTTCAGAATGATTCTAGTTGATTGTCGCCGTAGTTTCACAGTAACCAAACATTATAACAAACGAATAGTAACTTTAAACGTCAGTCAAGAGAGTAAACCCTACGTCGTTGTGTTTTGTAAAGTATTTTTGAGAAGGTACGAGATCGCGAACACAGAGAACAGCATCCATCAATTGAATGATAGACCTGATTAGAATATGACAACGACAAACACTTGGCGACCCCGAGGCCTCAGTACCATGCATTCATTAAAATCAAATTATATGGTTTCACGGATTCACGTGCCGTGTGCGATGAACGTAACACGACCATGGGTGCTAGTGTATGTGCATAGCAATTGAAAAGGTTGACCTTCAAGTCCCAAGCATAAAGCAACCAGAGAACCGAAAATTATTCGGATGGATAAATTAACATCATATTACCATTGTTCCGTGGGTAGAACTCTAAGTAAAACATATCGTGATTATAGAAAGGCAAGAAAACGAAAGAAAAAGCAGAAACAATTCATGTGAACTAGGAAAGAATATTTGAGAAGGTCACGATGGGTATCGCGTATCGACGGAGGGAGGAGGTCGTGCTTAAAACTTATTTGACGAGCGAAGAATCCCCAGATACCAACATGGATTGGTTCTTTTGGACGGAAGCACATAGCACATCAGTATATGCCTCGGTGATTGCAAGACGATGGCCTTCACTTGGAGAGTGAGGGAATGCATGCTGGAAGAGTGAGAGAAGCATCAGAGAAGCATCATTGGAAAATGAACACGCACTGACTCAAATCGTAGAATGATTGGAGGAAATACACGCATGACACGAAAGGAGTGTGCAGACATCAATAGTATAACCCTCATAGACAGCAATATATCAGTGCATAACTGTCATACGGCCACTAAAGGAAGAACAAACCTCATGTTTGAAGCAAAAGAACGGGATCGGATGGGACATGATTAGTACAAGACTTGTTTAGGCTTAAATATTCAAAATTAAGGCGCATACACTTTGGAAACAAGCAAGTGAGCTAAAGGTGAAGTACAGTATCGAGTAACATAGGTTGCGGTAAGTAAATAACCATTGTCATCAAGCACGGTAACGAAGATAACAAACGGAAACGAGTTGTAATATCGCACAACGACCACAACTAGCACACGATTAAAGCATCATATAATTTGAACGCCGTACAACCATGAATCAGTGACCAAAATCTCAAAAATGCCGCAACAGATTAAGGATATGTTCAAAATAGTTGGAGACGTGTAGTGCCATCTTCAAATTAATCTGAACACATGGTACAGATTGGGAACATTAAAACTCATGGAACACAAGCCAAATTGAAAAGGATCGACGGCGATCAACTACTGTTTTCAGTTTGTTTGCCATACAATCCGAGCGAACGACTACCGGAGAAACGCGCTACAAGCGGTGCAAACTTGTGGGGACAACAATTGACGAACACGATCATAAGGGTGTGTGTGCAGAAGACTTGATGAATCATACACATACCAGCTCGTAGGCGCTTGTCAACAGATGTCACGAGTATAGATAAATAAATGAACTACAAACCACCCACAAGAGCCACGCGTTGACAGATAAGGTCTGACGTTTTATGCTCGAGCAAGCATGACAACAGCACACGTCAGCAAGATCTGCGGACGACCCGCAGAGAACAATCACTGTAAAGATTCATACGTACTGTCAGTTTCACATACAAAAAGCCAATCGCGTAATGCACGAAAGTTGAGGGGGTACAAAATCACAAGTGCGTATCCCATATCTGATCTGCTTGCAAGGCGATCAGCAACCACCGAGTCAATACATGCACACATACAACCAGTTAAGCTCATGGGTTCGTGCTATCTACGGTAGTAACATGAAAGATAAGGAAAAGGATAAATGCTACGGCTGGAACAATAGGCGCATCCTCGATCGTACCAAAATGAGAAAGAAGTCACACCAGCGATGCAGTTAGTCGTGCAATCTCCAGTCTATTTTCTTTGATTGTTGCGCCTCCCTTCTCCCAAGGGCTGAAATCGATCAGCACCTTTGCGGCTGGCTTGCAAACAACCAAGCATCCATTATAACCCAAGAACGGTCTGATTCTGCATAACTGACAAATAAATCACAACACAACCGTCACTATCATTGATAGCAATACATTAGTGGTTCACGTAGAAGCCTGACTTTCGTCCAACCAAGGAAAATACAGCAAGTCCAAGTTCGGAAGTACACAGAATGAAACAAATGCACTAAACGTAAACATCCATCACAGAGCTTTCAAATGAACGACCCAACTGCGAGTGACAGTAAGACAGTTTGCTTGCTGGTCTCGCCATCCTTATTTCCTAGTGATGCTTACATTACAGCCATGTTAGCCGTACAAAGCAGTATTCATACAACTGTCCATCATCTCCAGTGGCAGTCTAGAAGCCACAATGGCTCTGACTGAGAGTCGAACCTGATCAACGGTGGTTAACTCTCCGGCAATTGGTTTCAGTCGCCTTGTCCGGGTTATTAATTGTACATCTTGCAGTTTACGCCAGTCGGCTGTAGTAGACATTCGGTTGACGTCTTCAAGTTAAGTATGTGAACCCCCAAAACTGAGCAAAAGAAATAGCCAGACAGTTTATATCCCTTAACCCCAGAGGCCACAGTACGTAACAGCAGAGTAATATCGTCATTGTGGTCACCTTACACATGTAGTACTTAAGCTACAGAGTTGTCTCTTTGTCACCAGCGATAACCCAGATTAGCAAAGAACGCCTCAGCTCTGGAGATTCGAAGGTCTATGTTACCACAGCTTTACCACTGTTGTCGAAGTATTTCATGTGCTTGAACTTATTAACAATCTCTAACATCATTGTCCGAGATTAAGTCAACGTAACCATAGCAGCATTTTGCAGTTGAAAACTACCGAGTATACCTGTAAACACTTCATAAAGAGATAAATATAAAGCATCTTTCTTCAGTTACGAATCTGAATTTGAAAAAATCAAAAGATTGGTTTTGCAAGGTGGTGATACCGTTTCGTTTAAATATTTTTGACCTTTACCGCCGTTATATGTAGCAACAGACCAGCATATACGAAAGAGAGGTAAATAGTACCTGTGCAGCCTGAAATTTTTCACAAAACAATACTCTGATATCTGTACTATCGTAAACAACCGGCTACTCAACAGGAAGAGGAACTAACCCAACGTGTTGTGTCGTAGTAGACAGTCTTGCAGTAGTTCGTCTGCGATATGATTGAACAAAAATAGCAAATGCAGAGCTGTGAGATAAGCCACACTTGATGTGGAATGTGTTAAGCAATGCCCCGCAGATTATAACCCGAGATGGATTACAAGGATAAAATGCTGAGAGTGGATGAGTATGAATGTTTAGTGTGTGTAACGTGCGGTCGAAACCAGCAAGCGCGCACGGGTTGAATATGAATTGTGTGACAGAGCGCGCCGCTGTGTTGTTGGCACCGTTTTAGTCTTCGTTTGTGTAAGTCGTGTACATGACCTACTGGGCCTTTGGTTCATGCTTGTTTGTGTTGTTTCCTTTTACAGGACTGTTGTTGGAACCCTCACTTCGGGAGAATGCAGTCCCTCCCTCGTTGTCTACACGTCGCCATAGAGTTGGCCCACAGATACAACGGACAACCAGAGTAAAGATGGCCAGCTTGTATGTCACATGTGCTTAGGCGACTCTAAAAGTGAGGGCCGACTCACTAAATTGAAGACTGTTGCAATGGAAAAAACGGTAAGCTTTTGACCGGCAGTATGTATGCAACCACTCCAAAACTTGGCACATAGTGAGGTTGTGTACCACCTAACTAGAGATCCCAGAGGTGAGGCAGTGCAGCGGCGTATTAAAAGCGTAAACTATTGTGAAAAATGTTCGAATCCACTGAATCGCTTGAAGATAATATCGGTAGGTAGCACGTAATCTGTATGTATACCGATGTCAACTCTTGTGATTGGCATGGCACTGTGACCAAATCGCCACTGTCACGCTGAGTATGACCACAAAATATGAGGTCTCTAAATCCTACCCTGAGTGAAATCATTGTGTTGTCCGCTCTATTGAGAACTTTGCAATAGCCAAAATCGTTTATTAGAAGCGTTAACCTATGAAGCAGCGTGTCACAGTCAATGACTTGCCGGCATCCGTAACACTGTTTTTTTAGTCTAGCTGTATCGTTTTTATTCTCTTTCTTTCGATTAAGTGTTTTTCTACGAATACTTTTCGACACTGTTGCGATACACGGTGGATAAAGTTACGCTGCACTATCAGGTTCATGGTCGTCTATTCACAAATGAATAGGCGAAAATACATAGACAGACGTTTGGAATCAGAATAGCGACCCACGTGGATGTTATTCAACCGGATAACAGACAGGGCCACTGACGCACGCAAATGAGTGGTCGTTCGTGGTGGTGTTTTGTGCAATATGCAACCTGTTCAACAGTAAACTAACCATTATTTCCGACAGCCCTTTAGGACACGATGATTATGCGACTGAGAGTCAGCACTGTCTGACACTAAGTTATCTCGAGCAACATACTATATGTCCTTGTCACTGGACACCATCGAAGACCGGTGTGAGCACTCAATACGTGCACATAACATAGGCAGCGTGTAAACCGATAAACACCACAAGATGTTGGCTATCACGTGATGAATTACAGTTGGGATCAAAACAGACGAATCATGATATTCTGTTTTTGTTTGTTCACCTGACGAACTAGTAGTAGCTGAGCGATTACGAAAATGACTAGTAAATACAGTCTCGGATTCGAATCCGGTTATTACTAACGGGGTTTGATGGTCAGACAATGTTCGGCTTCTACAATAACTCTGTATGTCGCAGGACGAAACACACCTTATGATGTGTAAACTGCGAACATCCATTTGGAATAAAACTAAATAATCTATCTACATTTTTCATAGGATAGTAGCTATTTGTTAATTACTGTGTTTGATACTTTTTACTTTGCAATAAGAATGAACTGCTGACGACAGTCGGAGATTTGATTGACATTAACTGAACAACACTCATAGTTGTAGCTTCCTCACTCACAGGGCCTTTCCAGGTAAACTTTTCAAAAAATAAGCAGAAGATACTAGTTGCGCTCTTGCTCGAGTTCACCAGTAGTGCATATCTTTACCATGGACGACAGATGAATTCCGTCCACGCTTTCATGAGACAAAGGTGCTGACCACCGCAACAATAGCAATAAATTAAACAAGAAAGTGCTCTCCAAAATACTCACCACTAGTCGAAAATATGGTTCATCAGGTTTAACGAAAATGCAGAGTTCGATTCGACTGAAAAATCCTAATCGCAGAATCATCCACTGGAGTCAACAGGAGGTAACTGTCCCCTATCCAACAACTTGATCAGCACTGAAAAGCGAGTGGTCGAGCGTTTAGATATGGTTATTTGACCGTGCATGATGTACGGTTACAACGTGATTAACTCATGAAAACGTGGATCAGAATTCAACTCCCGGAGGCAGCAACAGAAATATTCACTACTGGAAAGCTTAAACAAGTCCAAAACTCGAGAATGGTTTTTACTTTTGCAACGAAGTCGAATAAAATGTCTGTGAAGGCTGCCACCCAACATGAATGGTGTTCAATTTACAAGAACTGGAATACTGAACTGCGCAAAACACTGAGTACTTATTGTATAGTCGTGTTATAACATGTTTCGCACTTTGCCAGCATGGTGAGACACAATCCACCTCGAAACAAGTTTGTGCTGGGGCCACGGCCACAAGAACTCTTATGGTATTTCTCGGTGAACATCCTCGAATCAAAACTCCACGACTGGTTTCGTCCGTTTGGACTCATAGGACAGTCCGAATCAGGGGGCCGAGCTGTGAACACTTCACGCTACGAGCCGAAGGTCATTCGCCCAGCCATTAGTTCCATGACCACCGCTTGTGATGAGGGAATCAATACATCCCGCTAGTGCGAATGGACAAAGCCCACCAATTTGTTGTGGCTGTGGCCTCGGGGACTCGAAATGGTGCTTACTTAACGTTTTCTAACGAGATTAAACTTCAACAAATATTTGAAAAAGAGTATTGTTGGCAAAGCACCAATGTGAAAGATTCAGGGATTCAAGCTTCAACGCTATGCTAGGATGCCTGAATATGTTACTCGAGTCTAGTGCTTCTTGTCGAAAGGGGCCGACCGGAAAGTCTATGGGAATGCGACAGTTGTGAGTGATGTTCAACTTGAAACTAACCAAATTCTCGACTACTCATCAGTAATTATATTAATCAAAATTCAAGGTCGTTTCGGCTTGCACTTATGGCAAAGTTACATTTAAAACCATAAATTGTAATGCACAAGGTAGATATTTACTCCACAATATCTTTCGTTACAACGTTGGAGAGAGTATGATAATGTTTGTCGAGTACATTCACCCTATTGCCAACGGCTTACAGCAATTGCTGACAGACATCCTCTAGACATAGTGACATTTCTTTTTTCTTCATAAAGGATATTCCTTCAATTGTCAATCAAGTTGTAAAACTGTTTCCTACTGACTTCACAACTGACCGAGAGTGTGATTTGGTACACTCCATCACTGGTCTCTAGAAGACTTGCAATTTTGAAAGGAAACGTCAATTTCCAATACTGTTTGGGACTACGCACATGGATAAGTGACTGAATAGGCGTTGATCAGATTTACGGGCTATCAGCCAATCAAACGAACAGTAAGAAGATATATCCTGACTGATCGAACTAGTTGGAACAATACGGAGACTAACGTGTTGGATCACGGGTGAAGAGTGTTCATCATTTCATGTTCACCACATGATAGGTTGATACATCGAAAGTGTTGGTATCTTACCCAGACCCACAGTGGATTTATTCATGGCCTGACGTGGAGGTTTCTGTGTAATCTAATAAGGGACGTGGTCACTTGATCAGCCCACTTATGCAATCGATAGGTGCTACTGGATGACGAAAAATTATCTACCCTATGTTTGAGAGCAACCAGTTGACAACCCGGTACGAGTTCCTGTTACGCTCTGCGTGAAAAGTCTGTTTAACGACGTTCTCAGCGACGGATTTGTATACCGTGACAATGAAGCCTAAAACAGGGAGGAACCACTGTCAGGGTCTGGCTTGAAATTACTGAACAGGCCCTAAATCTGTCATCCAGATTTGACTGTAATTACATAAAACAGCCCAGCTCCAACGTTGTTTTTGTGGACGAAGTGAATATAAATAACAGAATATTGCTATAAACAGTAAACCCCATCGACACACTCTCAAAAAATGTGCAACATCAACACAATACGATTTAGAAATACGCAGCACCCCAAAAAGCATGTCATATGTAGTCAGATTATCCAATCCTAGACAGCAGAAGCAATCAAGGAGCTATAACTGGCAACCCTGAGGTCAGCAATTGGGTGCGCCGCCTAACCATCATGAGCCCTTTATAAGTCAGTCCACAAAGTGCGTTTTAATCAGGGGGAACATTCGCGGTCAACGTGACACGGATATGATTTGAAATACGCATGCCCACGATAGAGTACTGTAAATTGAAAGCTAAGTCACTTCCGAAGGTGCACTCGGAGCGCGCTGTTGGCTCGAATTGATTACACATGCGGAGAATAAAATGCATTAACAATCATTGACATAAAAACAATCCTAACAAGAAAGAAAAACAACCAGCTGTCTAGCCTGAAAGGATATTCGAATAGGCAATGTGTGTGTGTGCACGAATGCAGACAATGAACCAACAACCACCCATGATGTTACAAAAGCGAACATATGACACGAACTTTGCATATGACCGCTTAAGGTGGCATGTTAACATCTAATGTCGTAAATGACTCAGTTAGAGACTACAGGTTAGCAAGCTATCTAGCTTCCCCAAGCATTCCACATACACGTAAGTATATTAACAAGATGTGCCCCAGTTGACCATATTAGCAAGAAATGTGGGTATTGGTCAAGTCACAGATATGGGGACAAGCAACTTCACATCGTTGAAATCTCTACCCCTTCCAATCAAAAACACACTTGCCAATAGTTACCAGATGTGTGAATGCTAATGAAAGTAAAATACTAATGTTAACAATTGTACGAATTCTGGCCAACTATGTGCACATCAAAGTAACATTTACAAAATGGGAGATGTCTGAAAAATAACCGAATACAATCAGATTGGTAGAAGTAGCATACAGCAGGAAAGTTTCCATGAACATAAGGTTTTCGCATCCGACTGTATACAATACAAGTAGGCGGCAGTTCAGTAGTGATGACATTCTGATTCGAGCCCCAGTTGTTAACTATACGTTTATAAATTCCCAGTGAAATACAATGATTATTTTCCATCAGCTAAAGATTTTAAAAAAAAGGGAATCTTAGCAATACGCACAAGTCTTCGCATTACTGATTTCGGGTTTAGGTTGTATGTTCTGTTTCCAACCAAGGACACTTAGACAGCTTTGGGAATTCAGCGGCAGAGAGAGTCGGATGCAGCCGACAGCGGGCAGACATTATACTGATCCGGTTATACCCATCGTCAAATAGTGGGTCGCCTACCACTTTGTTTTACCAACTAAGCCAGACAAACACGTTAGACGAGCGCGATTAAAACTTGTTTGAGTTACTTCAGTCGATGAGGTGAAAGTAATTCCCCCCTGAGAATAGAACTTTTAATTAATAACGCGAATTATGGAGCTCTAAAATGCTCTCGCTCGCATGTGCGTGAACTACTGTGACACACTCGGACACAGTTTGATCACGTCAAGAATGGGCCTGATTTCGAAACCACAGCACAGTCGTATCTGTTCACACAACTGAACACTAGTTAAGCGGAACGACCAGGAGAGGTCGCGCATTATCATTGTTAGGCATTATGTTCTTCACCAAACTCTCAAGCGAGGCATACGACGTTAACCTATGACGGCCAAGAGCTGTCTTGCAAAGTCAGGCTAACAGGTGCACCGCTATGTCAACCTATTATCACCATGGACATCACCCGTCTCAGCAAAATCTCCGGAAGGCAAAATCAGTAATCAGTTAACCCACTAACGAATCAATCGACTCCAAGGAAAACCGATAGGAAAGTGGCAACGTGAAATAGGAATATGGAAGAAATTTGTAACGACAATCAGGATACGGAGAAAATCCGTACACTGCGTGTGTAAATAGAAACTGGCCACAGAAGACAAACAGGGACAGACACAACCAGACTAAAAATGGGTCATAACTATTACAGTAATAATAATCACCGTTACGCTTATCGACCTCGAGGTGATTGCTAATGTGAGAGCGAAACGTGGCAGCAATGATAACTAGCTGAAGAGACGCTACTACTGTTGCTGGAAACGGCTAATTCACGGTAGTGCAGAAGGAGACAAGTAACAACGGGGTTACAGTACCTTTTGGTCAGGCTCATGGCTGTTATGATGATGATGATGACAAGATAATGAAGACCTTAACTGTTCCGTTGGAGGAAATAGGTAAGATTCACCAATTTGGTTGAGGTCCTCATGATAATTCAATCCACGGGTTATCCAAGATGGCAATACACCGCAGTCAATAGAGTATTTATATTCATACTATTTCAAGTATTCCTCTTGAGCTCTGATTTTATCCATTTTTACCCTTTTTAGTAAAGTTCTCTCCCACTAAGTAATTACATGTCACTACTGCGGTAAGTGGCAGTCCGAGTCATTGTACCTTTTGGACAAGGCCACAGTCGTTGTGAATAATTGAATGGAACAAATGAGCAACAGTCAGAGACACATATCAATAGGGCAATATAAATCGTAGGTACTCACCTTTGGAACAGAAAGGCAGAAGTCCAAGAGAACCTTCGCGGCTTTTCGTCTGTTCAGTTTAATCAACCATGTGGGCGCCAAACCACGATCGACTTCCTAATAGCTTGCCCGCAGTGAGTAACGACAAATAAAACGGGTATTTTGTACAGGGAATCAGAATGAATGAGTAGTTCGAAGGGGAGGGAAAAGAAATGGTTGCCTAGACATAATTAGAAAATGGATAGAAATGACACAATGTGAAACAAAGGAACAGCAAAATGGAAATTATGTAAGCAGCAATTCAGTTTCTCGCACCGGTTAAGCACACATCAACAACTGGGTGCGAATCATGCAAGAAGTTGATGTGTGCAAAATGCAGTCTATAAGCTTCGAATAACAGCACAGGAAGCGAGGATCGTTATGCGTAAAGCACTGTTAATGCGTTTTAACTTTCATCTTGAAATTCGGAAAGATAAACAACTGTACAAAAAAAACTGTACACACCCACAAGTACAAGTAAAATTTGATAAAATGAAAAATGAAGGTTGGGATATGAAGGAAGAGTGGATAAAATATTTAGAGAAAAAAAAAACAAAAGCATATGAGATCCAGACTATAAAAAGCGCACAAAGAACAGATTGAAGCTAGCAGGGAATACGGCAACAACAATGGCAACTGTACAAATGTAAGCAAAAACGAGCGGATATTATATACAAGTGCG
>JTDE01001414.1:13388-23510 GCA_014338405.1 Paragonimus skrjabini miyazakii | reverse complement strand
CACTCGTCGTGGTTGTGTCCTGGTTAAACACGAAAGACGCTTGTCCAGGGTGTGGTGCGGAAGCAGTAGGGGCAGCGGATTGTACGCCTCGTTGTAATAAGGGGACTGAGCCGAGATTCTGCGATACATTCGGTGCCAGTGTACTGTGGGCCAAACGACGTCGTGCAACGCTGCCAGAAATTCCAAGTCCACTCATCCCGTCTGGTTTAGAGTCGGAACTGTTACGGCGTCCGCAGCAACCTCGTCGTCGGCATAGTCTAGTAAAGAAACGCTGCCAGGAGACAAGAGTCTTGCCACTCCATATCCAAATGCCGCTAGTGATTCCGACAATCAGGGTCATGAGATATTTAATCATGAACAATTCGAATTCCGGTTTGTCTAAACTAGACAACTTGGCCAGGATTACTTCCCCCGATGCGGCCGAACCAGGAAGCCCAGCGACCGAATTCAACCGTGACGCAGTCCCAGTAGCTTCCAACATTTTACGCGAATAAATCGGACAAACAGAATCGGTCAGCTGATAAGGGTCCATTTTGCGACACACCTCGGTCACATACCAAGACAACATCCACTTTTCCGCCATACGAGACTCGTGGAAATAGCAGGCGATCACCACCATGGCTGGCACAATGTACAGAAGACTGAATACACCAATGCGCATGATCAATTTTTCCAAGTCGTCTGTTTTCGAACCACCAGTTTTAATGATGGTGCGAATTTTGAACAGCGACACAAAACCGGCAAACAAAAATCCAGTTCCAATCACCAAATACAAACATAGTGGGACGATTAGGAACACCCGTAAAATAACCGGATCAGTTAGACCGGTGAAACAGACGCCAGACAACGGATCGCCATCCACCTTGCCAAATGCCAGAATGCCAATCGTTTTGGCTGCTGGTAACGCCCAGGCTGCGAAATGCAGATACTGTGCATTTCGTGAAATCGCCTCATGTGCCCAATGACATTTAGCTGCCAGGTACCAGGTGATGGTGAGTACAACCCACCAAATTGAGCTGGCCATGGAAAAAAAGTAGAGCAGCATGAACAGGATGATACAGCCTTCGAATTTGGTGCCTTGAGTGATCAGACGAGGCATTTCTATGTGACTGGCCATGTTCGAGGGTGCAGGAAACGGACCGGCACAGGCAACCTGATTGAGTGAAAGAATACATAGGAAAACGACCATGAAGGAAATCTAGAAAGACAAAATAATACGGCCTGGACTTATAAACATGACAGAACACAGATAACGCAACAAGTATTCAGAACGCATAGTGGTTAAGTACTACCTGACGAAATGAGCATCGAGCACAAAGATGGTGTTTGGGGCTGAACACGTAGTCTGAATGTCACAAAACACCAACAAAAGGTTTTGATGAGAGAGTTGACAAATTACGTCGTGTTGCAGTAGTACACGCAAACAAATGACAGTGTCCTAAGTTGACAAGCCTTCCAGAACGGTCACAGACATGAAAATGGTTATGTCGGTGGCACGGTGAGCTGCTCACGAGTACCAAATGGAATTTGGAGAAGGATAGGAAGAGGGGTGAGGTTACACAAAACCAACATTTGGTTTCACAATCCCACAAAACAGTGCGATTCCAAAAACACTAGCGTCAGCCTCGACTGCGACCGAAACCATGTAATACCTGGATTACAGCCTAAGGCGATGACGAAATATGACTCATGAAGATATCAGTTCCAGAGATTACCACGATCTTTCTAGTTACAAACAAAGTGACGGAATCGACATGCGTTCCTAACTGGATACACCAAACATGATACAAATGGTTTCATAAGTCAAGATGGGACTCTAGATTATAAGAGCCAAACGGATGATGATCAGAATTACAGTCACAAATTTGATCATAAACCTTTTTTGGGATTTATTTCGTCTGCTGCAATCCAAGTAGCAGGTGGACTCCCACGAATGACGTGATTACTTCACTGTTCTCATAAGCACCAGTTAAACGATATCAGCGAAAAGGCAAATCTAACGATGGCATCAGTATCTACTTACCAGCAGCACCCACGGTTTAATCAGCAATGGTGGAAAATTCAGTTTTTAATATTTGCCACGTTACACGTGATATCAAGCTCAGTGAAGAATATGGCTTGCATCATGTATTCGGTAGCCATATTTTCTGCTGTAACACCCGTTAGTACGCTTTTGTTGGGTCTAGGTCAAGAGCCAAGGCCTCTTTTACTTCTTGGTCTTCTGCTTCATTCCCCTACAGTTCATTTACAACAAACAACCAAAGCTAGGTGCGCTTCTGATAATCACCACCTTTCCCAGCTAGCCGCGTTATTAAATACCACCGCTAACCTGATTGTTATGCTGAAAAGTGTGCACAACTGTCGATAAACCACCCAATAAATTTTTGCTTAACGAAACAAACCAATCCGTCACTCAATATTCACGTTGTAGCTGTACTCAGAAAACATAATAACTTGTGAACTGTTCACAGGACTCATCTATGACAATCCCGCTCTGGTGGTTCTCTTACAACCCCGACCATAAGGAGACCAGTTTCACACACAACCATAGATCACAGCTCTGGCTCTAAGTTGATATCGTTCCCGTGTCGAAGAGGCAACAGGATTTATCAGTTTTATTTCTCGAATTCTGGAACTTAATTCACTCGAGTCAGGTAACCTGCAAACAGTCTATACTGTTCCACGCCGTTGGTGTCAATACTTCACACTTTATAAGTGAACAAATACTATTTCTATCATGGTTAGCTTTTGAATTGCATATCACTGCTGGGTTGATTTCTATCTTATTAACTCACCCGCAGCAAACAGATAAGCCGTGCTTTCAGAACAATTTATTTTCAAAAAAACGTAGTCTACAAATCGCACTTGCTGATTAAGTGACCAAGCAATTGTGATTGGAATCAGCAATGTGGTGTATATAGGGAGGAGCATACGACCAGGTCTTTTGCTCTATCGGAAGTAATATAACATGCGGGCGAGATCGCGTTTGCCTGCTACCAACGACAGGGATAGTGTACAAAATGTTGAATGACAAACAAACAGAAGAGCACTATACCAACAAACATTAAAAAAAACTTTCTTCTTACTAGTGTCTTACACACTGTTACTGAATGAGCAGGAATTCCTCACCTAAAAAAGACCATTTCTGCTCAGTCCTATCAGTGGTCCATTTAGAAGACGGCTACTGAACAGATAGGTTAATAAACAGCTATAACCAAACGGAAAGCGCGTCGTCCTTTGAATGTATAATGCATTGACGTACACGTTTTACTGAATATTTCGTAACAAACACTATCACCATCATCAGGGACAACAATAAATCAATGATCTGCACCGACGTCTAACTGCTAGACAACCGAGAAGTGAACAGCCCTAACTAACAAACAGGATTAAAATAAGAGATGGAACCTAACCGCTAAAACACCTACATCTAAAATCAAACATTCAACAGATGTGTCACGGCGTGCACAACAATGTTCACCCAGAATTACGTAATGATATTAAAATACTCTGACAAACTTCGTACAGTGTTTTCGGTGCTTACTTAAACATAGTTTAATTTCTACTAACATCTGCATATAGGTTCCCAGTAATTGACTACCATTATCTCTATCAAACAGCCTGATTGTGAGAACACGACATTCAATCGGAAACCTCCGAAACACTGACCGACAATTGAGGCAATGATAACGCATAGTCTGTGATGGCTTGTCCGACGGAGAGTCTGCTGCATCGTGTACTGCTCAGCGTGGCTGCTAACGGTCGGAAGAAACTGCCAGGCGGCCAGGTGATGACGTGGTAATACAATAAAAGCCCTGGTTGCCAAGTGAGCAAAGTTTGTGAGTTCACGACCAATCACACAGCTAGCTTGAAACGCCCTCTAACATGATAGTGTGTAGCAGTCAATGACGAGCTAGTGTCCGCAAGGTCGAGGGCTAATTTTATTCATGAATCCGTATCATTTTTGCAGAGTTTTTCTTCGCACATCTGTACCTACTTACTGATTTGTCACTTATTCGGCCACTGTCATGATCACCCGCGACCCGAGCTATAGTATTCACTGGTATGCTGGAAATGTTGATGATGGATACGAAATCAAACGGTCCAAGACGTAGGCTAAAGCAAACATTATGTTTGGTGGAAAACCAAAACGATAAATCACCAATGTTTCGATCACGTAAATCAAAAAACAGCAGCGCCGAAGTTTCGAAGCCCTGATGAATAAAAGTATCACGTTAACTTGACAATGACTCTGCGTAACACAGAAGGAGAAGCGCTATAACGTCCTGACTAACCACTTTTGAATTGATGTTACTATGACAAACATGTGGCTGCCCTGACGATAAGGTACTGAAGTTTGACAACATCCATGAGAAATAACTTTTGCTAGACAATATGTCTCTTCTAGTGAGTATGTTGTAGCCACAAAATACAAGATGTTCCTTCAAGACCGCGAGGATAACATTAGTTTCAGGCTACTCAGCTAAGGTATAGTTTGTGTATTTCAGAAATTGTGACTCCAATGAGAGAAACACAGGAAGTGTTTTCAAAACTAGGGCAGCTCTACCTAATTTGAGGCATCTTTCATGTGAAAAAAGTGTCCCATATCAAACTAAAAGACTACAGTTACCACATTTTAACTTAACCGTTGCGAAAAGTGAGTGATGAGTTTTTGAGGGTATATGGGGCATTTTTCATTTACGCTTGTGTTCAACAGCATGAATTAGATGGTATTAACGGGTAAACAGCTGGCAGGCCAGGGGAAGGGTTGTGGGAAACGTTCAACCTCATTCAAACAAGCTTTTAAAAGGCATAGTTATGCAATGCATTATCAGTTACCAAACCGTGCACTTTCACTCGGGCCCAAGCTCATTGCTGTAAGGCAAAATAATCAGAAACGGATGCTAATAAACTAACTATGTTATATTAGTCCTGTGAATTAGAGTTCTCGAGGCCTATTTAGAAGCTGGTTTGAAAAGATATGACAACCGATCAGTTTCAGTCCTGCTAGTGTAGTTTGGCTGGGTTGTCTATGAAGTAATGAAAACTGATAAGGCGGTATAAAGAAAACCAAAAGAGCGTCTTGTACACGTCGCCTTGTTCCCACCCGCAAGTCGGTCGCAACAAAATATGGGCGATTTGATGTTGATCAGTTGGGTTTAGACACAAAGGTTTTAAGAATCAAGGCAAACCATTTCCATCCTTTTACGTCTAACCTGGGGTGCTGTCTTCTTTATATTGTTGTATGGTAGAGTGGACCACTGATGCCTTCGAGTTGATGATGAAAATGCACACTTCCTTTTGAATAGTCAACATGAAAAATCTCACCCCCGAGCACAAATAATAACCACTTCGATCACAATGTTATCAAAAAAGCATTTTATATAGAGCACTCTGTAGGGGCTAAGATGTCAGCTTCAAAAAGGAACGTTCATCCTTCTAGACTATAGTTGCGTTCTCCATAGCTGTATTACAGCTGTGGAAAGGAATAAACTAGAAATGTATGTATGCACTCGGGAGAAAATGGACAACTACATTTTGTCAGCTCAAACTTGACAAAAGAAGAGCATGGTCCCTATTGCACTTTTACGTACGCGCACCAGCTATCGATTGTTTACTCGTTATTTGCTGAACACCCAATGACTCCTCGATCAACAGATTTTCGGATGTCTACAGCCCTCATCACTTCGTATAAGTAGACTTGATATCCGAGCATGCCGCATGCTTAGGGAACAAAAGGAACAACATAATCAACACGAAGATGTTCTAGAAAGAGAAGTATTTCTTCCGTAGTTGTCTTAAGATGATCCACTCGATAATTCCATATAGGTACTCTTCTTTCCTAGTCACTGCGGCAAACATAAACATAACGAAAATGTACTTCAAAGTGAACCAAGTCAGAAGCACGATCACTATTCAATATGAGCGTGGTTGGAAATGGCGTGCAGTCAAGACACCCCATGTTTTCGCAAGAAATTCACACTGGCGTTGGAGTATCGAGGATGAAGCCAAACGATGCTCATGTAAACATCACGCAAGGCTGCAGCGGTCGCGTAATGCGATTTTCAACAAACGTTCGCTTTCATCAACGAGCACACGACCTCAACGCTACAACCAGTTGTTTTAAGCACAATCGAAGTTCTCACTAACCAAACCACAAATTGGTCCACCTCACACAAATCAATAAGCGGCCGAAAATCGTTTGTTTTTTGGTCAGCAGGTCAAGCTCGATTGAGTTGTGTTGGATTGGGCGAATTAGTCGCTTTCAGTGAGCGTCGTGTGATTAACTTTTGTCAATTCAATATCCTGGTTTAACTCTCCAAACAAACGGTCGGATTGTGAATCAATATTCCGTACGAAACGATGTTAGTTACCGTACCGTATCCTGGTTGACTTACGGGTGTTGTGTGTGCTTCATGTGGTGAGCCGCGTGAAAATGTAAACAGAGGTACTTTAAACAATGTTGAATGAGGAATGTCAAAAACTACATCTTTGAGGGGACAGAACGCCATGATGGCTGCCTGTGTGTTCACAAGTACAGGCAGGGTTTCAAGTACAAGTCGAGAGCATTAAACCGACACGCATAACGGTAATCATAAGACACAGAACTACTGAAATCCCCCAGAGCAAGAAAATACAGAAATCATCCGAAAGAAACTTAGATATACAGCGGTTTATGTGACTACCTCGCACAGCCAGTTGGTTTAGATTCAGGATCCAAGCGCCAAATCGATCCACGATACGCGAATACACAGTTGAATGCATGCGTACGCACGCATGAGTAGTCCGATTGCCAGATACGTGACAGCTCTAAGGGCCGTGCATTCGCCATGGTCATAGGTGTCGCTTAGGCAAACTTACGGTTTGCGCTTCAAACGCGTGCACACACACACAGTCAGTATACATAATAGAAGCTCATAAAATGCTACACCACACAAACACACAGACGCATCCGGACATTCGTCCGTGAATCGTTACCCTCTACCGATCAGCTGATGTTGACGGTGTGGCTGTCAACTTGCCAATTCGTCAATTACGGATGATGTGAAGAGGAAGGGTAATGGAGAAGTGGCACACGAACCGAACAATATTGGCGTGGGTTTGCAACTAACGCTATACCTGGGTGAGATGGTTTGATGGATTGGAAACGCGACTTCCATAAAGTCGGGAAAATCAGTGTGCAAACATACAATCTGTTCTACAGAACAGAGTAACGGACACGCAGGCACATACGCACGAAGCAATGGCCTACGGTCATCGTAACAAGGGCAAGCTAAGCGACGCGTACATAATGCTCATATGCGTATGTGCACAACCAGTGAAAATGGCGGTTTCCCCAAATTTACCTTTTGATTAGTCGAATCAATGTCCACATAAGTCTACAGTGTATATGCACACAATCAGTGAGAGACTACCGTTCATTCGCGAAAAGCAAATGAGAAAAGAACGACCTATCTATGTTTTGATTGAATGTAGGTAAGTTGAAAAGATACCTGTCGACTGCAACTATGAACAAGCACTGTACAAAGTTACGCATGCACCTGGGTGATAAACTACGGGGTCAAAGACACCCAAGTTCAGTGTAATTAGAGGCAATTTCAATTAGATTTATTGGGCCTCTACAACGAATGCGTACCAATGGATAAAGAACATTCCATTTTTTTAATCTCTACTTTCTCTCAACAATAGAAAGACCAAAAACTATATAACTCTAGATGGACGAACGTAGGTAAATTGGTTTATTCCGAGCTGTTCTGCAGACCTTAAGTAAATATCGCTGGAACGCCCCCAAGGTTTCAATGGTAGAGTGAAAGCACATAGAGGTAAAAATACGATTTGCTGTCAAATAAAAAAAACAACTGTACATTCATTTAGCCGAATCAGATAAGATCGGATTGGAACGTTAAGTGATAAACACGAATACAAACACCGCCAGGTATAAACGGGTACAACCAGAGTCAAGCCGGATATGACAAACGCATGGTTCTGAATTTTACTCACTGCACCGAAATGATGCAATTCGATTCCTCGCTAATTTCTATCAACATAAACCAGAGAAATGTCACGGAGTAGGTGTTACCGTTTAAAAATAAAGCAAACAGCATACTGGTGAATGGTTGCGTTCATTTATTGGCATCATAAATTCACCACATATAGTATTATAACGAATTATTCGAAGCAACCGAACAGTAAATCTAGTTAACACAAATTTTTCTTCAGACCTGGAATGACTGAAAACAGACTTGAAGTAGATGTTTGTTCAAAGAGCCAATTTGACATCGGCTAGTAGGTTGTGTCAGCTAGTTTTTGAATCGCACAAAAGAGTGCAACATTAACCGAAACCAATTGGGAGACACCTATTGAATGATCTTGTTTACATTCCAAAGGACACACGTGCCTAACTGTCAACCTACCAGATCCACGGCCCACAGCATCACTTCAATGTTCAGCGGAACCTCGATTGATCGTTAAGTAGATAATTCCTCTCCAGTATCGCTAACTTAAAATGTACGAGGTTACGGAACGTGCACTACTGAACGCCCTGACAGCGAAATGCGTCATTAAGGATTTGTTTGCATGGGATTCACATGATCTGTTCATGCGATCATGCCTCTTTTGCTGTCTGGCTTTCGGTGAAACGTCATACCCAGGACATATTCATCCTTTTCCCCTTCACTGGGTCAAAAAGATATGATTTTTCAAAAACTGACAGGCTGATGATGCTCCTGATGTCAAGACCAATCCAGGACATCTGAGCCTACAAACACAAGGAGAGAAAAGTGTTCTATTAATTTAGAACTCGAAGGTGAAAATAAAATGGACTAATTTATTCGCTTAGTGTTAGCGAGAGTATTCCTTGTCTCTCACGGTCATGTGTCTATCACCGTTAAATTATTTTGTCACCAGTATAGTGTCATGATCCTAACAGATGGCAAGATGTGACAAGTTAACCAAATCGCATATTCGCGTTTGCCTATCGCGATGACAAATCTGCACAGGGCTTGCCTGTGTAAATTGCCGTCGTTGATGGACCCTCTGCATTGCTGAAGCTAGAGATAAATAGATTCCAATCACTTTGACGCCCCACACACCTGGTCTATATTTGGCAGTCTAGTGAGTGACAGATTGAGTGTAAGTCACTTGTTCGAATATCCAGTCTCCTCTGAATGTGTGTACGTATCTACCTAATCGTGTTCATTTCACCTTGTGGACCGTGTACAACATGCGGCCATCCACTACTCAATGTAGGAGATTTCGGCTTTAAGAATATTCTGTGGTTTTTAGTGTATACTCTGTTTCAACAATAGTACATATACCTGGTTTCAGTTAGCTTAGTGTTAACGGTACGGACTACCAACATTTGTGGTCGGCCTTCATCTTGTGTCACAAGTCCCTGACTACTATGCAACATTCTGGGTTGCGTATGTGCCGGTTACTGCCAGGTTTGCCAAACTTAGATCTCTTCCAAACAGATCGACCCAATCATTGTAATCACGGATTGGATTTTTAAGTGTATTCCAATGTGGCAACAAGTCGCAGAGGTTATTAATCCAACGTTTATTGGATTATTTCCAAGTGGTTGTGGACAATAGTAAAACCCCACAGCGAATAGCTTATGTATAATATGAAAAAGCTAACAGACAATCGTTTGAGAATATCAACCCAACAAGTGTGAACTGTCAGACAAAGACTGGCAATAGATAATAACCAAACGGATAGAAGTGTACATGCCGTTTAAACGGAAACATCACTGCGTTATGGACCGCAATTCTGGTTTGCAAACGCTGGTACGTGATTGGTAACATGTACTCATGAATTAACCAACGATGATCTTGTTTGCTCCAGCTATATTTCGCTACAGTATAACTGGGGATCGGCGTCGTTATCATCGGCCAGCGAAAATAGCGTTGCCCATTACTACAGAATTCCTCCCATCTGAATTTGACAATGGTGGTTTTTGAGACCCTACTTGCCACTAATCTGGTTCTAACTATGATAGAACTTACAGCTCGGTTGTTTGTTTGCAAGGTGTAGGTGCCTTGATGTTGTGTGTTTGAATATAGACGTAGCCATTTTTAGTGATTAGGTCCCCCTCCCTCCCTCTTTTTTCTTCTCTCTTTC
>JTDE01001413.1:39582-138024 GCA_014338405.1 Paragonimus skrjabini miyazakii | reverse complement strand
TCGCCCTATCCGCTGTATGCAGCAGAGTGGATGAGCGAAAACATGCTGCTGCTGACCCCTCCCCCACTGTCCCATCAAATGTCGTTCTCAGGCCCCTCCCGATGTAGCTAACCGCGCTAACACTGAGTCGTCCCTTGTTATTTGGCTCCAGGCCTCCACCGTCCCTTGCCCAGACCAAGAATGCGAATTACTATAGGTGTTTTCAACGTTCGCATGCTCAAACCAATAGGTCAACAGGCCGCTCTTGCACGAACGTTAGACTCGTTGCTGTATCTCGGAAACTAGGATCCAGGACAGTAGTCAGCGTATGAAACTAACAGCACCCACATTGTATACCCGATACTGGTTATAGACTTCGGGTGACTCCATAGTCGCTGTTATAGGTCAGTTCGGAGCAGATATATTCCTTAGCACGACGGCCGCAGCCTCATTGTTAGATTGGATTCCTGTTAACAGTAGACTTTGTGCCGTCCGCTTGGCATGTTCTGTTAAGGCCAGCTCTAGACTCAAGACTTTCAGAAATTCATTCACTCTGTTTGTTTACGCTTCTACTGACTGTAGTGACATCGGTGTCAAAGACGCGTTTTACTCAGATCTGGCCTCTCTCCTCCGGTCGACGCGTGGCTCTGATATAGTCGTTCTGGACGGAGATATGAACGCTCTGGTCGGCCGCCTTGGTGAGGCCGAATCTGGTGTAGGTGGCAGGTTTGGGATAGCGTCACATCGGTCAGATAATGACGGGTGATTGGTGCAGCTGTGCACTGAGCATGAGCTATTTTTAACCAGCGCTCGTTTTAAGCATCGTGCACGTCATTGTCATACTTGGCGCCCGCCTGGTCCGAATCAGGCCTGGTCTCAGATAGACCACATAGCTGTTAGTTACAGGTAGCGTGGTTCCATCCAAGAGCACGTATTTGGACTCAGATCATGCATTAGTATGTTGTCGTTTCGTTCTTACTTTTGCTTGACAACGACCCTACCGACAACAACGACTGGCTGTTGAGAAACTAGCTTTACCATTGGTAAAGCATAAGTACCAAACCAGTTTAGAAAGCTGCCTCAATGATACTCACTTCGAAGACCCTAATAGTTGCTGGACACACATCTCAAAGGCGATTCAGAAAGCATGCGGCACAGAGGTACATAAGTTTAACAAACATTGGATCTCAGAGGAATCTCTGGAGTTGTTAAAAGCCAGACGGAAGGTACCTCATGATAGTTCACATAATAAGTCTAGAAGAGATATCCGTAGGAAACTGAAACGTAGTCTAAAGGCTGATCGTGAGGCTTGGTTAGTGGAAAATGTTAAGGAAATGGAAATCGCTTTTGCGTCAGGGAACACCGGCAAACTCTTTAGGCTGATCTATACTACTGGTCCCAGGCGACCGTCTGTCAGTGAAGCTATCAACGAGGCAGATGGCACACTAATCTACAGTAAGTCCAGAAGGTTAGAACGTTGAGCAGAACACTTTGAGGGTCAATTTAGCTGGCCTCCTGCTTCTACTGTGCTGCGACCACAAACCTGCGATGTACAATCCTGGCCGATAGATTTGGAACCACCCACTGAGACTAAGGTTAACAATTGCATCTCGGCTCTCAATCGTGATCTCAATCGTGATCTCGTACCGGCACCTTTTAAAGAAGGTGGAGAGGTGTGAACTGAGGCCTTGACTCAGTTATTTAAACTTGTGTGGACAACGGAGATCATCCCTCCGTGCTGAAGTCACCCGATCATAGTCCCTATATTCAAGATAAGTACCAGGAACTCTTGCGAAAACCATAGAGGAATTAATTTAACCTCATTCATTTCTACGGTTCTTGCATCCATTATACTGCAGTTCAGGAGTTAAACATTAGAGAAGAACAGGCAGGGTTCCGTTCTGGCCAGGGATGTATAGATCATATTTTCACCCTTCGTCAAATTTTGGAGCAGCGTCATCTGTACCGCCGGCCAACAATTGCCATACTTCTCGACTATAAAGGTGCATTCGATTCGGTGGATCGATCTACACTTCTAGAGTAGTTTAAACGCAGGAGTATACCGACCAAGTATGTGAACATACTGCCGGCGCTTTACTCCCATACTTCGGCTCAGGTTAGGGTTTACGACAGTTTCAGCACCAGGAGTGGCGTCCGTCAAGGCTGTCCCCTCTCACCATTTTTGTTCAATTTCGTCATGGACAAAATAATGGAGGATTGTCTCCGGTAGTCACAAGATGCGAGCGTGGACCTTCTACCTGGTGGAAGGATGACTGATCTTGATTTTGCTGACGATAAGGTGTTGCTGTTTAACAACTTCCCAGTAGTGCAAACAACGTTAAACGCAATTTCACGTTCTGCTAAGTACTTTGGAATGCGCTTTTCAGCCTCGAAATGCAAAGTGCTTGTGCAAGATTGCTGTGATTACGTAGATTTGACGTTGAATAACGAAGCCATGGAGGTTGTTGACCGTTTTGTCTACCTCGGAAACTGCATCAGCGGCGGTGGCGGCGGAGGTGTAGGGAATGAAATAGAGGCTCGTATTTCCAAGGCTAGAGCGGTGTTTACTAATCTGAGGCACCTATGGCGACAGACAGGTATTTCCTTGAAACTTAAGGGTCGCGTATATCAGACTACAGTGAGGGCTGTATTACTATACGGCAGCGGAAACTGGCCGCTCAGGGTAGAGGACTTGAACCTTCTTCAGGTGGTTGACCACCGATGTCTGTATTCAATCGCTCGTATCGGGTGGCACCAACGAGTAAACAACCAGAAGGTTAGGAAGCGGGTGTTTGGCATTGATTGTCAAATGATTTCTTTCGTTCAGTCCTTACATTTGCACAGGCTTAGATGGGTAGATCATGGACTAAGAATGCCAGCTAGTCGTCTACCACACCGAGCACTGTTTGCCGACGCTGCGGTCGATTGGCGCAAGGTGCGAGGTGGACAGATGATGACCTGACGTAGAAAAATGAAATCGTTCACGAAGGGGTTGGCTACTGTAGATTGTGTTCGTCTTCCGGGCTGGAGCCCTCGCGACTCACAGAGTCGGTGGCTTGAGACGTTAGATGAAATGGCGGCTAACCGAGCTCAGTGGCGTGAATGTTGTCGTTGTTTGGCCGAGTTGTCTGTGAAATGAGTGCACTTAATGACGCGGGTCGATGAAAGCCGCAAGGAAGGTGTCGTGTTGATGACGCCTTTCACTTACAGCTCGGTTCTTTGTTGTCAAAGTGTAGGCGCCTTGATATCGTATGTTTGAATGTAGACGTAGCTATTTTTTACTGATTAATTCCCCTCCACTTTCCCTTTTTCTTTTCTCTCCCTATATGGGGTTTCCTATTTCCTTCGTGGTTGTGTGGCAGTTAAGCACCAGTATGAACCACTGGTGTATTGCTGTCTATGATGATGATGATGGATTGGATTCTGACTGCACAAGGCGGGGTGATGACGTGACCAGTGGTCAGGATGCGATTGCGGACACTAGTTGCTATGATGTTTCATGACATTGCCATTCTTCCGTAATGCAGAGTTCCGCACCCATTAAGACAAATGTTCCTTCACTCTAGAGATCAACCACCTATCGGTTCTGCCTATGTAACTTTCTTCGCAGTTATATGTAGATTGGTAAATACAATGTGAGGTGACACCGACAAGCTGATCTCTTTTGATTGAAGGCCTAAGACAGCTTCTGAGTTCGGGTTAATACACAAGGTTTGGTTGCGTAGAATGGTTGTTTAATCAAGTTTATCAGTCTTTGCGTTGTTTGGTGAATACTGTAGTCAACTTTAAAAGGCAGTTCAATATAATCCTTTATCACAGCGACTACCTGTTTGGATGGCGGTTTCGGTCTGCTATACCTTTCGACGAACCTTTTTGCATAACCATTCGATTACAGTACAGTCGTGATCAACCCTAATTCCTGTGTACAGATTCGTCTTGCGCGTGTGAATAATGTATTCATTAGTACGCGCTTTCGATAGACCAGTGTGAAACTACTAAAGTTTGGGTATTGACTAGACCACATGGATTCCCTATAGACACCACTTTTAATGGAGTTATCTTCCTGGTGACTTATGAGTCTGTCTAGAAACGGAAAACAATTGTCAGTCTCAAATTCACACGTTACCTTCAGGTCGGGATGACAATTAGTTAAGCGTTGCGCTAGGTTATCTATTGCCTGTTTAGACCGACTGAATACTAATGTATCATCAGTGTAGCGTTTGTAGTATGCCAGACTCGTTATGTATAAGGCCAACTCTTGTTCAACCCTTAACAACAAGAAGTCAGCTAAGACGAGATATAATGGACTTCTCGTGGCTACCCCATTTACTTGGTGGCAACGTTGATCAAGAAAACGGAAGCTAACGTTTTCAGTGCATAACAATGAGGCTTCCCTCAGAATATCATTAGGCAGAGGCAAAGTAATGTGGCTCGTTTCAACGAGCTCACAAGTATAATCAATTGTCTCACGTAACGGGACATTCGTGAACAGTGACTGAACGTCTATGGAACATATCAACTCATTAACAAACAGTGTTGCTAATGAGTTGATGTGTTCCATAGACACTGACTCTGCCGCATTCTCTGGACAAGGCTAAAGCCACCAGCCAGAAATGCATGCTCAGAAAACAACGGAAATTTTGACGAGTTTTTGCATAACTTTTAATTCAAATACCTTGGTTGACCTGTGATGCAGTTATATACACATATTTTGTCGCCCAAATGGAGCTAAACTAAACATTTTGGATCAATTATTTTAAGGGGATGTAAACAACTAAATAATTTAGATTTTTTCGAACTACGTATTTTTCGATGAATAACAGAATAAATTTACTCTGTGTACGTTGTTAATGAAGTACTGGCTATTTCATGATTAGGTCATTACGGTTTGTTCGAAGCAATTGAGTTCTTTACACCTTTTTTAAAACCCGAATGTGGGCTTCCAAAGACCAATAAATATATAATTATACTATTAGTTTTATTATCAATTAACAGATTTATGATGAAGACATACATTCTGTTTAAGTGCTTCCAACTATGAGATAAACTTACTCGTGTCAATACTTAGTCCATGAAAATAAGTCATGCCAATTTTTCATAAACAAGCAATAAACGAAGCAGACTGTAGAACAAAACATCATATGTGATGTTTGAGATTGAAAACTGCAAGATTCCAAACAACCGACCAAAAAGACGTGGAAACTAAACAAAGTCTTGCTGACTGCAGGCTGGCAGTTGAACTGCACACACACACACACATCCACAACTGTCGACAGTTCTTACTGTGTTTAGAACAGTGCACAAATAATACATTCACCAAAAACGTTGACTTGACCAGAACAGCTGCTGTTGGACATCCACAAGACACACTGTCGACGTCGCATTTGGAATAAGGTAGGCGCAACTAACGTATAGCGGAAAACTTAGTTTCGAGATACAAAATAGCAAATTTGGTAAATGAAAGAAGCTAATCAGTGTGTAGCGCTAGTCAAATGTTGGTGGCGTGTGTGTTTAGTGTTCCGGATCAATCGAATGCCAACACAAGAATGAACTACTGGAAGACAGTCGCACACTGATTCTAGACACAAGATTACAGGAGACATGAGACATAACACTTAAATCGGTTTGTGAACTGCACAACTTTCAAACCAAACACTCACCGTTGATAGCTCAGTGAGATTAGTAACCGAGGAGCAATCCTCATTGGCCGCGTTAGTTTCATTATTGGTTGTATGATGAATTGGAGTGGTACTTGAATCGGAAGAGCTAGGTTTGCCAGTTGCACTTCCATTGCTAATTGTGCTTGCACAGGAGAAGGCAGGCTGCGTGGAGCCTGCTAACAAAGCAGCTTGGAACTGATCGCACAAGCGCTTGAAGCGGCGAGTTGGACCTGAATAAAAGTATATACACATAACTCGATTGCATACCATTAAAGTGGTGATACTGAAGAATCAATTGTGTACGCAAAAGCATTCATCTCAAACTTACCAGAAAGTAGTTGAAAATTCACAGCATAAACTTCACGCTCGGACGGAACAGTAGCGTGCACTGAATTGCCCACCTGAGCTCCCGTGCTGATTCCCCCCGTGGCTCGAACCATGTCTACTTGCAATTTGACCGGTCGTGCTAAAAGACTAGAACCACTGCCTGCCCTGCGATATTCGGCACGAAAACTTGTAGAAGATATGACTGTATGCACGACCCCTGGTGTGGCTAGGAAGATCTGTAAAGGTATCATTGGAATAGTACTATGAATAAGCACATACGTGCACATACATAAACAGTCACGAGTATAATCACAAGATAATACGGCTCGAGCAGACAGTTGATGTCATTTTTAAAAAAATAAATGGAATCAATTCAATTCAATTTTGTTTTATCGGATTAAGAAGCTGCTTTAACTTCGCTTTCGCTGCACACTGGCATGTGCTTAAAACAGTAATAACAATTGTGTATAAAACTGCAGACATAGGAAAAAGTTACCGAAGTTCTCAAAGTCAAACGATGTCCAATTTTGACTCACTTAAGCATTAGTTATCGGATTATCAAAGAAAAAGTTACACATACAATATGAAACAAAGGTTGCTGATGAATTGTTGTAGGCAGACTGGGTGTGAAATCAAAACCAGAATGAATGAACAGCTGATGGCCGGAAATTCAGCGGTCGCCGATCACGCGTGGAATACGGTTCATTAAATCAAACAACATTTTAAGCCACACAAGAGGTCACTGTAATCCCAATGGTTAGAACTGATGTACAGTAATCTGATCAATATTATATCCCACCTAAATAATGACTTGTTTTGGATCATTAAAACTGTCATGTATTAGTAGCTGGAAAAACTGAAAACGAGAAAGACAAAAAAAACGATTATCACGTATCCAAGTTTGACATCTGTAGTCATTTCTAGTAAACAACGAATTACCGAGTCGGTACAAGCACCGATACTATTAAACATAGAGGCTTTGGTCATAGATTATTGCGCCAGGTCATTAATTATTCACGTATTAAGACCATCAATAGATCGCTTTAGCGGACATCGGTAGTTGCATGTTGAAGTGGTACAATTAAGTTTCTCACGGGGACCGTAAAAAAGAAGGGCCAATGAGAAGCACTGAAATATGTCTATAATACGAAACGCAAAACAACTGCCAAGCAAGTAAATGTACAACAATATGCATATTAATTGGAACAGGTTTAGTCTATGGAAAGTAACAATACTGATCCACATAGCCGTGATAAACTCGGCATTTGTGTGTTTTAACATATTGAGCAATTTTTGGGAGGACAGTTTGTGAATGCACACATTTCACCGTTTATTTCATGGCTTGAAATGGCCCTTCTTCATCAGTATTTTAAACTAAACCAAATTTCGTCTTTTTAAGTTCTTTTGACCGAATGGTAAGCAGTGGTTGAGTGTTCAGTGAACATTTTCTGATCCACGTGTTGTTCTTACATTATATCAAATAGGACACAGGTTGTTATGTTTAAGTATTATCCGGTGATTAGCTTTTTCCTGTCTTTCACCATAGGTTTACTATTTTCCACTAACAGATTGAGGGAATATCGACTAATATATGTAGATTTGTTTGTGATTCATGCTGAAATAGAGGCAACTTTGTGATTTTTGTCGACATCTTCGAACCTAACTCGGTGTGAACTTGTTTCGCAAATTATGTGCTTACAAATTTGTCATGGACAGACAATCCACTGCTAAAATTCCATACCCGTTCACATTCCACCTAGAATCCACTTAACTTTACTTTTCGTTTAGAACAACGTTTACATACCTTTTAATATTTCACTGACGTGACCTACTTAGCAAGCTAATAGATGACACTTAACTAAAGACATCTAATTCATTTGAAACGATCTAAAGGCAGTTTGTGCACTACATGAGATCGTAAGGATTGTAATCAATATTATTGGTGAGTAAGGGGAATTTTGCTTTCCAAAAACCACAGGTCTACTAGTGCCCAAATCTATAATAGTATCATGTTCTTCGAGTCACTCTTTAAATAACTTAACGACGGTGGATGTACGTTGTCCAAAAACAGTGGGAACACTTAGAGTTTTATCACTTTTCAACGGTACAACGTGTGAAAGTTAAGGTGTATTTTGAACCATCGAACACTGGATAAATTTCAAGAATGTGACATTTGAATGAAGTGATACATAAGGAAGTTGACAGTGTATCATTTGAAGCAACAAACGTTTACAGGTTTTAGGAGACTCAAAATAGTTACGTACATCTGACTGTACAGTGGACGAAAGTAGAATCGTATAGATAAGAATAAAATATACATATATAACAACCCTTGTCTCAGAAACAAAAAAATAGTACAGAAATGTGAAATATACCAAAAGGAAAGGGAAATACACCCCACATAAGTACAACCAGGCCTACCTGACGGGTTATTAAATGTCGTGCGTCTCTAAATGACCAACGTGTCTCGAGAAGGTGTGTGTGAAGACGCTGTTTACAGTTGTCTACTGATGACGTTGTCACAATATATTCAGATAATGTGAACCAGATCTGACACAGTGTGTTCAACTCCAGCTTGTTCAGGATGAAAAGAAACAGTAAGCGAACACTAAACGATAAACTACTTTCTAGTATTTCAAGTTCAGGTCCCGTACAACGTTCATGAAGTAGATGGCACTGTATACACAACAGGGACTATTTCTGTGTATGAACTGTGTTCGTTGCAGAGGAATCTGGCTGGCTTTCAGGCTGGATCTCCTCTGATTGAAACGATCTTTGTGAACTTTGGATAGTTTTAAGAATCTCAGAAAGAAACTGGCCGCATGTTTGAGTTCCCTCGGAATGTTGTCACTGATTTTGTTTTTGTTTTTTGAGGGCCAGTAGTTTTGTGTTTTGGTCATTCTCTAAGGGTTTGAGTGTATCTTACTTTCGTTGCACATTCTCTAAGGGTTTGAGTGTATCTTACTTTCGTTGCAATTTTACATAGACGATTTGATCAGTCATGAGCGTTTAAGACATACCCACTTTTGTTTAGTGTTGTCCTTGTTAGGTAGTTGGACGATGGCATTTCTGTCGTTCAGCAACAATTTCACAACGGATAGTTCTCTAATGCTAAGGGCGTTTCTTGGTCTTGGTGATCTGCACACACAGTTCACTGCTGTTTCGGCTGGTTTTCAGCCGTCGTCATTCAGCAGACAAATTTGTAATCCAACTTCAAATGATGGAACAAAGTCAGCGGTCAGAGCGTCCTTCATGTTAAAATTGAGACCCTGCGGATTGAGATCCCTCTCGTCATTTGTCCGCTGGTACTTGGAAAAGTTATGGATTCGAGCAGTCTTGGATTCTGCTGGGTTATGTCCGTTCGAACCTCAAGTTCACTTCAGTCCGTTTCTTGAAGCGACTGTGGCTAATTTTAGCTGCTAGTATTTCTAGCAGTCTGGCTATTACTGTTTCCTCGAAGAAATAAATGCACTTAACTTGGTAGTGGGGATTAAAGCTTCTGTGATCGTCGTTTATTAACTCCCATCTGATTTGGATGGCGCAACAATGTGTAATCCCTCAGATATTTTCGAATAAGACCGGCATGTTTAGCAGTAAGCTTTTTGCATAGACGTTGCGACGAATACAATTACACAAGTGTAATGACTGTTCCCAAGTGGAGACTTCACGAGTCGTGTAATTTCTAGATACCCGGAACTGCAACAGAATTTACGTTTGACTGTTGAAAATATCTGCAACTGGAAGTAACATCTATATATATATATATATATATATATATATATATATATAACTTCCCCGGTAAATGGGTCCGGCTCCCCTAAAGTCCCAGTAGTGGTTTTATTTTCCCATTACTTCATTTCCTAACAGACTTCTGATTTGTTTGTCTAGCGAGTTTTACAGCCCATAACTAGCACTGGCTCCACTTCTAACAAAATAAAGCGACATCGGTGACCTCCTATCCGCTTCGTGTTGATCAGACCTGGGAAACTTCAAATTTCATCCACACGCCTATGTCATATCGCTTGAAACCTAGTAGGTGAATCCGGACGATACGGCCTTGCATGGCAGACCCGATTTCGTTACTGCTGCTGGCACGCTTGCTCGCTGTCTGCCTGTTGTTTACGAACGTATCGTCACGGTGGCACATGATGAGGCGAGTGAATCGCCAATACACTTTAAACTTTACCATGAGTCCTTTCAAACACTTTTCTTTGGCGGGACTATAAACGAAAACATCTTACGAAATTTGGCTCCAAACACTCAGGGGTGTAGATGGTAAGTTCATAAACATATGTTCCACTCAGTAAGTTCTTCACGTCGAATAAAAGCGATGAAAATGACTTATTTTCGAGACCATAAGAAAAAACTAGCGGGTTCCCGTAGAAGCAATCGCAATTTCACTGTTAACGAATCCACAGAGGAACCAACCCATTTTGGATCGATAACTGACCGACCGCAAGTATATGATAACATATGAACCTCCTGATTGACACCTTACAAACGGTTGTGTAGAGGCCACACACGTGTACACACACTGAACACACGGATGCGCGCTAGCGCCAAATGGTACACACCTCGACGATCGCGACACGCGCGTGCTATTGAAAGCCAGCAGATGGGGTGAAGTGATGTGGTCTATGTATACGTACACCCCTTGCGCATAACTCCAGATATGATGAACGTCCACCTGTGTGTATACATGTGAATTTTGCCACGGTGCACTCAATGGAGTTATATACTTCGCAGCCATCCTTAGGTTGGCCAAGTATAATCGCAGTCAAGGCAACCCAGTATAGAAAAATTGGGGAATATTCATCAGAGGGTTTTCACGTGAGAACTATGCATGAAAGCAGCGTCGCATAGTTGTACTGTTCCTAAATTGTTACTGGTGAATGTGGGCGAATGTGTGCTGAAAGTTTGACACTTTTACTTACCATGTGACGAGTCGTAAGGCAGAGGAGCTACTTCGGATAAAACCTTTCTACAAACTATTCCTGATCAATAATAAAGCAAGGTTTATGCAGACGACCGTGTTGTCCAACTCAGGTATATATTTTTTGACATTTTAAGTCCCGGGGTGCTTAGTCTATTTGAGTACGAATGGTGAATTCAGTGGGCTATCTGCCACATCATTTATAATTAACTCTCAAAAATTATTCATAATCTCATTTACATGGGTATCGAAATTACAGACTGTGTGCATTTTATCAAATTGAATGAGAACATCGGATATGTTTAAACACAAATTTGTATAGGAAAATATATTGACTGCACATTTTGATCCACTTTTTCTTCAGCATTTTCATTCAACCGCATTCGAAAGTTGGGGAATTGATGCACCTCATTTCACCTGCCTTGTCAATTTAGTCAGTAGGTAACAACGGTTGTAATGAATATGTTCTTCCATTCGTTTCGCCCGAACATTTCCATCCCAACGGAACGCTAGTCCTGCTACTTCGAAGTGTTTCCGACCAAATTTGACCACACTCAACCTAGAACTGATTTGGTAGAGTTTCACATTCGCTGAGGTCTCCATCCAGCATTTTACATTACTGGTCCATAAACTAAAAAACCTGTAACAAACGTGATTTACCGCCACCAGATAGGCTGGTAAAATATTTTTTTCAGTTGTGTGTGGGCTATCATGTCATGAATTGCGTCAAATTACAGCGGTGCTTTGATGTTCTTTCATGTACAGTTTGTCAAATCATGGAAGAAATACGAATGTGAGCCAACGTAAATGATGACCTGCCTTTACCCAAGCCAATTCAAGATGGAAAATAAGAGAACCCGCTGTGGCCGATACTCTCATCGTTTGTTTATCGATTTATTCACTGGAGGTTATGACTGTCACCCCACTGCACCAGTACTGCATACGGCTACGCGACAGTCGTACTCGAACACTTTAAGATACATGCAAAGCTTTTTCTAAAATACTACACTTGTAGCAATCGATTAAAAAAAGTTGTAAGGTTAAGAGTTCCGCACTCCATTTCACAAATAATAGATGCCTTGTGTAGGGACCACTGTGAAACAAGACTAACCTGCACTAACTCCGCCTTCAATCGATTGAGTGCACGACCTTTGATCATTACCACGTGATTGGTTTCTTCGGGAAGTGAACATGCATTACTGGTGGTCGCAGCGCTCATTGGTTTGATGAATGCTCTACGATCAGCGGATTTGCTCGTCAAGCTAGTGGCATCAATCGGTGCGGAAATTGTCGAACTGGCTTCTGAGATTGTCGTGGGTTCGTATATGGTAACTTGTCGATTAATCTTTGCTTGGATAGGTGTGCGGTCGCTAGCGACAGTGCAGTACTCCGGTGGAAACGAAAGAGGAGACAGCGTGGTTACTGGAGCAGTGTTCGTGGTTGCGATGTCCGTGACCACCGACGTAGAACTCAGTTTGGGAGTAGACATTTCTGGTTTCCCTGACGGGGATTCACTTGTGATCTGTTGGTTATCATTCGTTTTGGTATTTGTCGAAATGGCTAAGGCAGCGGCGTCTTCGGCGGCCACCGCAGCGTTGTAGGCATTCTGGCTACCCTTAAGTATGACATGACCAGACGCTACACTCATAAATCCATCAAACCAAGATTTGTGCGTCAACCTTTGTAGACAAAAATGGAGAAAAGAAAAAGAAATATAAGTAAACCACAGGACGGATTTTGAATTGGACGTGCTCACAATGGAATATTTAAGGACGCAAATGTCGATTAATTCGAGATTTAAAGGCCGTCACGTTCTACCTAAAGGGGGATAAAAAAAAGTCTACCTAGTTCATAGATCAAACAGAAAACGATGATAAAAGATGCAAATGGTCGATCACTGAGGCCATTCCCAACACGGAATCAGATTGGTACAGCCAACCCATAATGCACGCATACAGCTGTTCATCCAAATCGAGGCCACATTTTGTGACAGATTTGTGCGTGAACTTCATCGTAAGCGCATGACCGCTTTTCTGCCATCAAGATTAAGAGAATCGTCTATCCAACTAGACGAATCGACTTCACATGGCTACAATCCACATACTATGCCACACAAATAAACTCATTCTTGCTTTTCTGTGCCTCTTCATCAGAAAATGTTCACGCAGATTGTGACTGCAACGAATCTACAGGCCATGCAACCGTCGTTGTAATGCGTTAAGATGTCGAAAAGTTTGTAAGCTTACGTGGATTATTACCGGAAAGTATTTGTGTTCTCCTGTGGTGGTTAGTTTGGTTTAACCACTTCCACGAGAAGTTTGAAGCAGTCAGGCTTCTCGAAATGTAATGACCACAAACGCATAGCTTTCATACCAAAACTTGACAATATTTGGCATTCACCCTTGACTTTTATCAAGCGACAGGGCTTGCACAAATTGTTTGGGTTAGATAATCATGAACACCGAACAAAGCTGAAACGGCACCGAAACGCGAATATGCAATAATCCCACCAAAGAAGAACCGCGTAGAACCCGCAGAACTTGGCCATGTGCGCGATCGGTTATGTAGTTGTTTACTGACTACCCAGTTTGATTGAACGTTGAGGGCTATTTCAGTGACTTATCAGTTAGAATATTTGAGGGTGTTCCTGTTTGATCTGTGAAACAGGGTGAACACTTTGGTCCCATGTGCACAGTATTTGTAGAGAAAGCTGATAAATTTGTTTAACTAGACCGGAATACTTTAAACCTCTCACTGATAGTTTAATAGTACAGTAGATCTATCCATCAAACAAAAGATATCCTCCACAGCAGAAGAGAAATAACACATATGTTGCGATATGTTAACATTTCGTAAACGTGAAACATGTCAGTTGGTTACATCATATGGATAGGGACAAAACACGGACTACATACATTTACAAGCACACCAAATATTATGTAACCAAAACCATGACAGTCCGACAGTTGCCTCAAAAGTTTTTGTACGCATGTCAGCTGGTAAGTCCGGAAAATCACCACTTCACAAAAAGCCAGTAACTTCGGGTTTTGATTGCATAACATCAGCTTGAATGAGTTTACTGGGTGAACTTGGTGACCTGTTGTCATGACGTGTTTAACGGTCGATGAAGTCGATGAAGTCAGTTCAACAAGTTGAAACTGGTGCGTCATCAACTGATTTGTACAGCTGTCTTGTATAGCCGAAGCGTTATTGTACAAACTATATGTTGAGGGTATTTTAATTTTCACTGGTGTCGTTCATTCAGATTTGTTTTTCAACTTCCTTAATACTATCCACCCCAAAATATGATTGTCTCATAAAGTTAAGTCTAACAACGGTTTAGCTTTTCTGGGTACATTCGTCACTAGACGTGCGGATAGTGCGTTACTGTGTTCAGTTCACTGCAAAGCAGAATGTGGTGGTCAATATCATCGATTTTTCAGCTTTGCTCTTACTGCACAGAAAAGTGGGTTTGTCAAAACATTATTTCATAGAGTCAACGAGCCCTCACAACAACAATGGAACTTGACGCGGTATGATGGCTTCCGCATCTCGAATTACAATTGGGTTAACCTGGACGGTGTGGCGACCAGACAGACAGAGTTACTTGTAAAAGATAGGTCAATAGATACAAATCTGAAAAACCAGTCTTCTGGTCCTACAGGTTGGGGTTGGAAGAAAAGTTGAAGGTTCCCGAGAAAGAACTAGACTTTGGTACACTGCCACTCACTCGCTGCCTTGTAGTGTAGGCTTTTGAAACAAAGGCCTTCGTTGAGAACTCTAATCGTTTGTCTGTCTAGTTCTGGGCTCCCTGGTATTATCCCAGCCCACATACAACCACGAATACTCACAACAGTGATAATTCCATACTGCATCAGTGGTCTCGCAGTATAAACCGGGTCGCCTTATCTGCTGCATACAGCAGGGTGGATAGTTGAAAACACGCTACTGGTGATCTCTCCATGAAGTAGGTACTGTAGAATGCGGCATGGTAATTCATGGATTAATCAAACATTAGATCTCGAAAGATTATTGGAGTTGTCAGACATCAAACGGAGCATTCTTCTTGGCAGTTCATTTAACAGGCTTAGGAGGGATGTCTGTAGGAAGCTGAAGCGTATCCCCATGGTCGATAGTGAAGTTTGACTAAGGGAGGAAGGTAAGGAAATGGAAATCGCTTTTACCTCAGGGAAAACTGTAAACTCTTCAGACTTATACGTGCTACTGATCCAAGGCGACCGTTCGTCAGTGAAGCCATTAACTAGGCAGATGGCACACATCCAAAATAAGTCGGGAAGAGTAAAACATTGTGCGGAACACTCTGAGTACCGATTTCGCTGCCCCTCTGCCTCTATTGTATTACCGCTACTAATTTGCAATGCAGCCACCTGACCCATAGACTTAAAACCATCAACCGAGACCAAGGTCCGTAAATGTATTTCGGTTCTCAAACGTAGTAGGGCTGCTAGCTCATATGATCTCATGTCGCCACTTTTCAAAGAAGATGGGGAGGCGTTAGCAGAAGCCTTGACCTAGTTGTTTCTACTCGCTTAGACGACGCAGACCATCTCTCCGCGCTAGGGTTATTTGATAATAGTTCCTATATTCAGGAACAGTATCAGGGGCTCTTGCGAAAACCATAGGGGAATTAGCTTGACCCTAGTCATTACTAGGATTCTGAAATCTATTATAAATTGTTGACTCACTGCAGTTCGGGAGATAGACAATTAGGTAAGAAACAAACAGTGCTGCGCCCTATGCGGGGATGTATTGATTGAATAGTTACTCAACGCCAAATTGTGAAATGAAGTCATAATTATCGCTGATCAACAATGGCCGTATTTCTGGACTATGAAGATGCGTTTGACTCGATGAATCGGTCTAGACTTTTAGAATCGTTTAGATGCAGAGCTGTACCGACCAAATATGTAAACATACTGCAGGCCTTTTATTCCTACACTTCAGCTGAAGTTAGGGTATACGGTGAACTGTTTAACAGTTTCAGAACCAAGGGCGGCATACCACAACGCTGTTCATTTTCGCCAGTTTTGTTTAGTTCTGTCACGGACGAAATAAAGGAAGACAGGCTGGCGATGACGTTTTACCTCATGAAAGACTGAGTGATCTTGATTGTGCCGACAACGATGCGTTGCTATTTGACAATCTCCGAGCACCATAGAAAATGCCAGAAGCCATTTCGAGTTCGGCAAAACATTTCGGCACTTTTCTGTCTCGAAACGCTAGGTACTTCGGCTAACCTACTGCGATTACATAGATTTAGTGTTGGATAACGGAATTATGGAGGTTGTTATTTGAGTTATGCACTTGCTAAGCTGCGTTAGCAGCGGCGGAGGTGTAAGAAATGAAATAAAATTTCGTATATTTAAAGCTACGGCATTATTCGCTAATCCATGAGACCTCCGGTGATAGAGTGGCATCTCTTTGAAGTTTAAGGGTCACGTGTTGAAGGTGAGAGCTAGGGCTGTGTTAACTTGGGGCTGCCAGACCTGGCCGCTCAGGACAGAAAACACCAACCGTCTTAAGATATGTGACCACTGATGCCCGCGTTCTACCGACCCCTTCGACTGGCATCCACGAATAAGCAAACAAGAGGTTAGGAAGCGAGTACTTGGTAGTGGCCGCCAAACGAGTTCCTTTGTTCAATCCACACGTTCATACAGATTCAGATGGGTGGACCACGTTTCGAGGATATCAGGTAGCCATCTGCCAAATCGTACACTCTTTGTCAATACCGCTGTCAAGTGACCTAAAATGCGAGGTGGACAAATGATGACTTAGTATGGATAATTGAAGTCGTTCACCAAGGGGCCGAATACTGTAAGTCGGGTTCATCTTCCAGACTGGGGACCTTGTGACTCACAGAGATGGTGGCTGGAGACTTTAGGTGAGATGGCAGCTAATCGTGTTCAGTAATGTGAATGCTGTCGTTGTTCATCCGAGTTGTCTGTGAAGTGAGTGCACTTAATCACGCAGGACAGTGAAAACCGTAAGAAAGCTGTTTTGCTGATGACGCCCTACTTTTGCTTATGGCTTAGTTGTTTGTTTTGCAAGGAGTGGGCACCTCGATGTTGAGTGACTGAACATAGGAGTGGCTAGTTTTAGTGTGTAGATCGCTTCTCCTCCACCATTCTGTTTTTTAGTCCTAGTCGGGGTTTGCTTTTTCTTCATGGTAGTGTGGCAGTTAAGTATGGGTGAGAACCACTGATGTATTGCTGTCTATGATGGCGATGAAGATGAGGGTAACGGCGTGTCCGTGTTTCGATGGCGATGGTGCCAAGATGTAGTCAGTTTTAGCAAGCCGTTAAAATGTGACGGATGTGGACACAGTTTAAGCGTCACCATAGAAACGGTTGACCTAGAATAAGCATTAGCAAGGAATATAAGTGTATTCTGAGGTCAAAATACACGAATTACTTTCAGTCTGATGATATCCGAAATGAGCTTACTAAAGTTTCATCAACTTTTCATAAGTTGTGAATGCTAGATGATTCAATTCAAAAGGTTTGTGTGTGTGTGTACCTGTTCTGAAGGAAAAGCACATGAAGATGAGAAACAGGAAGTTGAGCGTTAGCTGCAACCGACTCGTTTGCATAGACTTATCGTGACTCACTTTGTGTCGTCGTGATGGAAGACTACCCGTGCGGTGAACAGGCGATCAGCCATTTGCGATGTAACTCATATATATATATATATATATATATATATATATATATATATACTCGTCTTAGAGTGTGAAAACAAGCCAAAAGTTCGCAAACGTATGTAGATGATCTATTTCATGCATGGCTGATAAGCTGACCGTACCAGTCTGTTTGAACGATCAGGCAACCTAGGAGACTGCCCATGTACATTCCACATCCACCCTTAAGTGTTGAGGTGTGAATTCGTGGGAACATGTGATTTTATACATGAGAGAAGACGTATTTCCACACTTAACCCACAAGGTTGTAAGTTAGCCGCATTAGGGCATTACTCGAGTTTCAACCCACCAAAGTGATACGCAGTCACATATGGGCCAGCTATCACTCTGTTAGGCTCAACTGTGATACCAATAGGTAACCTGCAACTTCATCGCAGCAGTCCGCAAAGAAACCAAACTGACGAATACAGAAGCTAGTCAAATGGCTATATGTTGAATCTACAGTATATTCGTGTGGATAAAGATGATCACATATCAGTTGTCCAATCCAGGGTAAAATCTAGAGGATACGAGATAAATCTTTGTGGTTAACTAATCACTACTGTAGATACAAAAGCGATCAGTTGTGTACTCAGCGTATGCACTACCCAGTGTACAGCTTTTCACACATTCGGATGCGTTCTACTAGGTTAACTTACTCATGAAAAATTAATCCTGGGATAAAGAGACAACAGTTTTTAGTCGGAAGTAACTACACCGTTCAGGTAACATTTTGTTAGGTGAGGGGTAGAATAATAATAACTTACAATGGAGAGGGTTCGGCAGACGTCATTGAACGTCCAGTGGTAACCGGTCGAGTATGTGTGTATCCACTACCTTTAGGACTACCCGGGGGTGTCTCATCGAGAAGGCCAGACTTTTTCCGATGAAAGCGAGGGGATCCAAGAAAGGACATTTTCAGGTTGTTCAGCTTGATCCTCCAAGGCTGACTGGATGCATTAGGACTGGTTGGAGTGGTAGATGCAGGTGTTGAAGCTTGGGCGACCGTGCTAAAATGCTGTGTTCGATTTGTAGATGAACACGATGAGGGGTTGGTAACAGCAGAACCACTGCTGGTACACGAATCTAGCGGACTTTTACTATTTTCTATGTGTGAATTCTTATGCGTTTCTTTGCTGGAAACTGGTGGTGAATTGAATAACACTGCTTTTGTCGTACGTACACCAGACGGAGGACTATACAATGTAGATCCATTTGACCGTAGCTTGTCATTCATATTCGTCGACGGAAGATGGGATGATTTATGCAGTGACAGTGCCGACTGCTTGCTATAAAGATCTCGCGAATGTCGATTTACATAAGCAGGTGGAGAGTTAGGGATTGACGAACGTTTTTGGCGTCCGGGGGGCATGTCCACTGGTGAAGAAGGTGCGGTACTTGGAGAGGTTGTCGGTAGTCCACCAGCTACTCCAACAAACGCATTTGCAGCTTTTACTGAAGCATCGTTAGAAACAGGCCTATCGGGAGATGGCTTCTGAATTTCGGAACTCCGTACTGTGGCAGTAGAAGTTTCCGGCTGAACAGAAAATAAAATAGAGGGTAAAAAATATATGGCACATCCACGCTAGGCTGGTAGGGCATCTTAAGCTAACACTTCTGTCAAAATACCCATAATGAGTACAGAATTCAACATGCAGCGCCTTATTTACTCAGTAACTCAGTTTGTCATGGAGGACACAAATGAAAATGAGTTGTCGTGATTTCCAGCTGTCTTCCAATCCTCCCAAAATTGTTGTGTTTAATTGGATGTTCTGGTATGAATCGTAACCTAGAAGGCTGCAACATGAGCTGTGTTGTGACTGTTGAAAACTGTAGTGTTGTTGAAACCATGGGTTGATTTTTCGGGTATTCGGTTGTTCGCCCAGCTTGGTATTTAAGTTGCCAATGTTGAGCTCCGTCTACGGGGAACAAACTGGACACATTCGAATTGAGTACCGTAAATATCTCTATTCAGGCAAACACCAGGAGTGCAAGAGAATTTTTTAAAGATTGATATTAAACAATAAACAAACACAATGAATTGGACAAAAATCTATTAGCCAATTTGATCCAAAGACCGGAGGAGATGTAGATTCGGTCAAGCTCGAATGTCGGTACAACGAAACAGAGCAACCCGAACAGATGAGATCGACGGTCTACGCCAGACAATGTATGAGTAATCAGTTGGAAGTTCAAGAACGAAGACTGACTCAGTCAAATGGAAATGATCAGCCAAGTCGATTTCATGTCAAAGTTTGACAGTACCAACAAACAATCAACCAACCTCCAAGTCGAAAGTTTAAATCTGCCGGAAGTAGCCAATTACATCAAAAGTTCAAAAGCAACAGGTAACAGCTGGCCAGAATTCTGGTGGAGAGGTTAAAAGTAAACGAAAGTACCCAATCAAAACTCAGACTAAAGATCAACTTACTTTCGTACTTAAGAACATGCATTCAACAAACCTCACTAACTTCAACACCCAAATCTATATGTTCAGACATCCACACGCTAATGACGTCACTTTGTTTAGGGATGAAACATTAACAACCGAAATGCCAGGTTCAGCGAACAACTGAACACTTGGGCCGCCTGTTTGATTAACGAACAACAGGCCAGAAAGTATTCTGGGGATTGTTTACACAGAACGAACAATTCGTCCTGAAAATGCTGTTGTCTTGAGAAAATAGTTCACTTCCAAACTTTACCTATTCAATTTTTCACGAGGTTGTTTACGTTGGTAGGTGAGTCACGAGTTTGACCTCATTCGAATATTTCTGTGATCACTACATCAGCAGTGTTTTGTACCAGAGGTAAGCATTAGTACGAATCGATGATGACGTTGATGAGAACGGGTGAATGTCAGATCTCATTAACTAATTCACTTTGCATGTTAGTTTTTATGAGTTGGGTTCAATATAAAGTCTACACCAAACATTCATTCAAACCAAATTGATATAAAACCAATCGGTGGCAGCGTAAACGATCTACAGTGAAAGAGAAACGCAGCGTGTTTTAACAATGATTATAGTGTTCAATAGAATGTCAATCTTCAGTCAATCAATGCATACCTAAGTCAAAACCCACTTAGTATTTCCAAAACATCTATCGAAGAGAACAACCAACCCTACTCAATTCCATTAAATATGTGTGAATGCATGCAGGTATTATGAAAACACTATCTCACAAAATGAAAGTGTTCTACCTTATTTTGCACCGCAGACTCGAGTGATCCCTCGGTTGCCAAGCTGACGGTCGTTATCTCTGTGGTCGAACATGGAACTGGTGTCTTATCCAAAGGATCCGAAGTCAGGCTAAGCGGTGTTGATATGTCGGTCATGGACTGTACCACTATGACCTTCGGTTGCGCTACTGAGGCCAAAGTGACTGCAGGTGGTAAAGAACTGGGATAAAGTGAGGCTTGCGAACTAACGACGACCGCAACAGTTGGTGTTGTGACTGGATGAGGATGTGGATGCATCGACGACATGGGTGTGGGGAACGGAGATATTGTAGGTATTAGACACGGTCCTGTAGGGAATTGATGCGGATGGAGGTGAGGCAATAGGTGGAGGGCAGGTACAAATGGAGATGCTGGGACAGGGATTGAACCCATCGGTGCATGTATTAGGTGCTGGGCTCCAGGTGTCAGAGATGGAATGTTACCGAAACAGTAGATATTCATATTCTGATGTGAATGTCCCGCTGGAGCCAGCATTGTAGAGGAATTAGAAACGTCATAGGGGGCGGAATGGTGAGTTTGATTGTGACCACTATTGGAAGAACTGCTATTGTTGTTGTTACTGCTACTGTTGACGCTGTTACTATGGTTGTTATTACTGGTCGCCGCATTGGTCATGGTATCATTGGTAACAGTATTACTGACACTGTAGTTAAGGATAGCTTGAGAATTACTATCAGTACCAACTACACCCGCAGTAGGATGTCGCACGACGAATCCCATTGCCGTAGGTGCTAATGTCTGAGGACGATAAGATGGAGGGATTGCCAAGGAATTTGGAGATGACAAAATGGTGCCCGTGCTCTCACAACTAATAGTCCGGCAATGCACGCGTTGTAACGACAATGGAGATCCGAGTGGGCTTACAGCAGGGGTGCTTGACTGACTGTCGAGACCACTGGAAAATGATTTTTTCCGTCTGCAATTTAAACAGAAATAAAAACATTTACAACCGGTAGCAAGCTTGAAAATAGAGTTTATGCACTATAACGATTAACAAACAAGTGTATGTTGATAGCATACAGTTGTAATGTTAAGTGAAAATAAGATCAGAGACAGATAATTAGGAATAAACCAATAAAGTAATATTTCACCCAGTCAAATAGAATACTAAACATGAGAACATTAGAAGAAGTGAAAGAGAAGACGTAGTCAGTGAGCTTACTAAGTTGTTCACTGTTTCACTTATCACACACAACACTTAAACTAGCAGCATTGCTAAACATGATTGGCAAGTCCAGGCCACCTAAGGTGATAACAGGGTAGGCGCTCTCAACTCGAAATCTGGTGCCTGACATCCTCGCTGGCAACTTTGTCCTCGTAACAGATCGAAAAAGATTATATGTTTATTTACCGTGTGGGCAATTTCCGGTTTATTTTGAATGCATATTTCGATAAAGAAATCTTCCAAGTAAGTGCATCCCGAATGGGCTGTGTTTTGGATTGTAGGGTATCCAGCACGCAATGTTTTGTGTTTTATGTGTTAGGGAACAGACCAAGTTTTGCTTATACTTCACGGGAGCAAATATGTAATATATCGTGTGTTGAGCAGCTCATTCTTTTTCATACAGAGTGAACTTTTCAGTGGTTCAACCATTTGACGACGCTGTTCTCTTCCAAGTCAACTGTGATGGTGCACACAATTATAATCCACTAAATAGGGTCCGGGAGAGATCATCGTTTTTGATCAGACAAAATATAACGACTATATGGCACCTGCTGAGAATGCAATTACCGGTTACGTTACTCAGTTCATTTGGTTGTAGGTTGATCATCAGTAAGACAGCGAGTAGTGCACTTAGTTAACAGCTCGTTTCTACACCATCATTCAGTTTGTAAAGCACAACATTGAGTTCGAATTACAAACTTAAAATATATGATAGACACTGGCCTTTAAGTAAAACGGAAAAAAAAACATTTCGAAAAATCTACAAAGTTAGTCAGAATCACTGCAAACCTGCTAGAATGCGATCCTCACTACCGTCAGACCCTTCAATACGAACCTGCGTACAAAAATCAACTTATACAAACCCCTCAACGCGTTAGTCAAGTATCCCCGAATCAATTGAAGCCCAAACAAACATAAAACTCTCGAAACTTGCAAGCAGGCGGACACGTGTGTCACTCGCACGAGATCACTAACATTCTCATCTGCTTTTAGTAGACGACGATCTATCGTCTGACCGTAGTGTCTAATTCCCAAACTGAATGATATTGATTTCCATAAATAGTTCTTTAACATCTTGTATGGTTGTAATGCCTTATGAAAATTACCATAAAGCACTGGTTGCACAACCGACCAGTTATAAAGTCCATGAGGATACTGAGGAAAATGATATGGTTACTCAAAGCATTCTTCGACTGGAACATCAATTGTCAAATAGTCCTTGCCAGGTTAGCTTCAACCTTGCCTTCTGCTGTTTCTGCAAAACAATTTTCAAAGCAGAATGTCAGAGTACCACCACTAACAGGTGGTTAGTGGTTGATGTTAGGCGCAATCTCGATTTACGGTCACTCTATCACCGCTTTGGAATGCGCTCACTTAACACGTTTAAGTTCGGTTCTCCTAATGTAACTACCGACATCGAGCTAAAACAGTTTAATGTACTGTCCATCTCAAATATCTGTTCGAGCGGTCACCCTGGGCGGTGGGTGGAAATTGTGCACTTCTAGGACCAGAAACAGAGAAAACTTGTGTTAAGCGCCGTTAGACTGTACGACAGACGTAGCACCAACGTTTTAAATGGTGCAATCTGGCACCACGCCTGTTGCAGATTGAACTTGGGTGCTGGAGTTTGTTGCGTACGAAACTGACCCTGTTGAAGGTAGCGATCAATTTGTTTGGCCTCTCTGTGGAATAGTAATCGGATCATTGTGGTGCTCAATGAACATGCCGAAGACTTTCGAGAAATTGCTGTCGTTTTTTGGAGACTGAACCATCAGGTCTACACGGTGTGTTACTGATAGTCCAGAAATCCTGTTACTCTTAGGATAGGTCAACTGCAAAGGCTGGCTAGGTTGGCCATTTCAATCGGCGTTAAAGTCGTTGAATTTCCCGATCACCAAGGTACCATACGCTGAAAAAACATTGTCGGCGCACTGATGTGATGCTGCAATCCATTAAACATAGTCAGTGTTGTGCGAAGAAAAGGGCGAGTATTACAACTGATTAACGTAATCCGTCATCGCAATCGACAGCTGTCTGTCAGTGTCACCGAATAACAATGGTCCTGATGAGTAGCCCAGATAGGTTACCGAAGTAGCACACACACCTGGGGAAAACGTGCATGGCTGCATCAACACGAGCGATCGATGGCGATGCCATAGCTCACCGCTGCGCGTGAGACCAGAGTCGAAGTTAGCTGGAGTTGTTTGAGCGGTTGCTTTCGTGTAAACAATTTGTCTGGTCTTTGTTAAAATCGCATCGAGGAGCATACTTTAGTCACACTACAGGATGCACATCGTTTATATTTTACTATTCTTAAAGGGCAGGCAGGTGGGAGTTGCGTTGGCATCATATGCACAAATTTAGCTTCAGTATACGCTCTCCTTGCAGTTATGCAGATCTCTCCAGACAGCCTATTGATTTACAGATTGTATATGCTTGATTAGACTAAACCGTATCAAGACATGACTTCTGACATCATTAGATACATAACCACTGTAACTGCCACTTTCTTCATCTAGAATTTGTTCATACGACTGTAATCGCTGAACGGGAGTTCCAGATTGTTCTCATACTGTCCGGATGCCCGACGTTGCTGAAAGACTTCAGAGCTGGACAGGTGAAATGAATAAACTTAACAAAAATGGGGAAGGTTTGCATATCAAAACAAGATACTGTTTAACATCGGCGAGAAGATACATTTCATAAGTCACATCGTAAAGGTGCCGAAATTTCTTACCAGTATGATCTGACAAAATTACTGGATTGATATGCGAGACAAAAAGAGGTTTCGGTTAACTTCCATCATGGGGTAAAATTGTCATATGAACACAACTCATAGTTCAGACCTGATTGTCCGGTATCGCAAATGCTACAAACTAACAAAATTACGCATTGCTGTCTAGGTACAGAGTATTACTTCGGACGGTCAGGGAACCGCGGGATCCAATAAACCTACACAGTGGCCCTTTCACACAGCGGGGTTCAACATATGCTCATCCCGAAGGCTCGATGGTCCGGATTTAACATCCGACCCGTAGAGTGATGTATGCTACACAGCTGAACGTAAACAAAAACGTTTGCATCCAGAGCGAGCTAGTTCCAGAGTTCATTTGGATCCAGCAGCCACAATAAAACATGACCGGCAGAAAAACGCAAAACGAAAAGCATATCGCTTAACACAAGTGTCTTTGGAAATGGGGCAAAGTTGAATTACCTGTAAAAATAAAACACAAAACGGGCGTTAAATGATCATAAGGCCAGTTTAGAAGGCAGCAACCCGTCAAAATCTGAAAGTACAAGTGAGATATGCGCCTTCTATTTCTTCACATTAGAAAAGCAGATTTTCATAGCATGCTGTTCCTAAAGGATTTGAACAAACTGCTCTCAATATTCCGCCGTGTCTGCAAGAACATTCTTGTTCCATCTCCGCATACCTAAAATTTAATTTACTTTGACGCGTTTCTTGTGTTCATTCACAACAGGCCGTCTATAGTGAAGTGAGAAGCTGACACCTGCATTACAGCCGATGGCATTGACCCCGTTGTCCATTCCGTGGAAATTCCTCCACAAGTCTTCAACGAATCGCGATTACACTTTTTGGAAGTGCATGCTTTCAGCATATTTTCATAGGTCGTTTTAGCAAAATGAAAGCTTCTAGATTGCATTTCTCTTTATCACTGAATATAACATTGTTTTTAGGATTCTTCTAAATAATATGATGTTCTCCTCATTTCAGTTGATGTTGTACGGCGTTTTGATAAGTATGGGTATACGTATCAGCTTCCGACAATATGGATATAGTACGGTGCAGTTCCTGTACCCATTGTACACAAGCGTGCAGTTGCAGTGTCCCATTTAGATCATAGGTACACAGTAATGTATTAAAAACAGAACAACTGAGTCTCCTTTATCCTGTTTAGATATATTCGTTCACCTTTTTGATCGCCTGGTCACGCAAGTTAGAATGAGATTAACCTTAATGCACCGACAGCCGTTTTGAAGACGTCCAGACGTCTGGTGATCTCTCCACTGTTCTGTTTCAAAACGGCGTAGGTAAATACTTTCTTCTTCCTCTGAGAGATGCATTTTGCATGCCTTGATCAATCACAGTAACGAAATGTTAGTCACTGACCTTAGCAAAAAGAAATTACTGAACCCCGTTTAACGGATCCAGAGTGGAATGATACGTTCAACATCGCCCACAAAATGAGCAACACTCATTGATTCGCTAAGTGAAATAACCATGTAGGCAAGTTTTGTTGAGCGGTGTGAACGTCGGTAGCACCGAGTGACCTTATATGTAATTTGGACCCGTCTACGTTTTCTGGTTACTGTTGGTTCATTTGTTTAAAAGCATGTCAAAATGTCTACTTCACGCTTTTGGTTTTTTTCTGTGAAAATGAGAGTTAAAACTTGACAACTGATCGAGATAAAAGCTCTGGCAGTGTGGCAATGAATACAAACCGTGCGCTGTAATCCGACTTTCGTTTGTTGATTTGAATGATGTTAACGACCGCTTTTCTGAAGAATTTGTGAAAATTCATCGTGTTCATTCAGGTTTATTGAGAACAATATTTATCAATGAGCTGGAAATCTCTGGAAGATAGAACAGATGGCAGTTGCACAACTAAGTCAGAACAAATAACACTCCGACTGGTGTGATTTTTTACAGGTTCAGATGTTCTTTCACGATAGGACTTTAAAACTGAGGTTAAAAACTTGAACAAACTAAGGTGTATCAGTAGCAATTTGATATGTGCTAAACCTCAAACTGTGATAGAACGAAATAAACTGTTCAGTATTATTATTATTATTACGTTCCTCTTCTTTATGCTGTGTGTTCCGTTGAAATGCCTGGAAGAAGTCAATATCACAACCAACGGGAAAAAAAAACAGTTGAAACTGGTGCGGACAGCTACTATGCCGGGCCACCGTTGTGAAATCTACGAAAGTCTCCAAGTCAGCAAGTTTCAAGAGTAGGAATAACAACTCTCCCAAAAAACAAGTTGATGTTAAAAAAAACCGACCTTCGCGAGAAGTTAGTTTTCAACGGATTACATTTTATGGAAACGACCATGCGAAGAAACAAAAAACCCAAGACACATCACCGATAGAGGTTTATCAAATATTTCAAATATCTGTGAATTTACGAAAAAGACACTGACCAAAGGAAACCAATTCACCAGCTGTCTGAAGCTGCCAGACACAAAAATTGCGTTGCCTCTGAATAACCGTTCAGCACACCTAGCATCTGATCTAAGTAATATTGACAAGGCACTTCGCCAAGCGATAGTGCTTCCATAATGCATGAACTTGACGCCAAATAATATAATAATGATAAAATTGTAAACAAATATATATTACTATAAATGAAGTGATATGCTGCCCACTTCAGTCAAACTTAATGCTGTTCCGTTTTCTTGCTTAATCATGTGGGATGTTAGAGCTGTAATAGTGGATTCGGTGAAGCCAGGTAACACATGTTGATTTGTGTTAATATCGAGTACCATAAGGGTAGCCTTATTCTCTCAAGTTACTGATATTGGGAACAGGTGTTTATACGTGGAAGTAAACTGAACCTTGAGTAGAAAGCATACAATTCTCATGTCTGGTCCTTGCCTACTGAACGATACTAACTATCACTATCCATTGCTCGATTAACAGTGTACCAAACATTATTACTAATAGATAAAAACGAGTCTGCTTCGCTACGATGTGGTTTACATTGTGTAAGTCAAACATAAGGAAGGATCTGGAAACAAGCTTTGTTCGCTTATCGATTGCGTCAATAATACAACACTTCAGAAGTAGAAGCAACAGTATCAGCAGTATTACTATCACAACCCCCAATAGGTGAGTGTTATTCACGCAAAACCTAATAATCGTGCAACCCGAACAACACGAACAATCTCTAACTAAGAACGAAAAAAAAAAATTGAACGGGTGAAATCTAATCGTAGAAATCTGAACTCAAATAACCAGCATCAAGGTACCTACGGTTCATTGGTAGACAAGCAGGAACAACTAAATAGAGGAAAACACGTGATTAGTCTGGTTTACTCAAACAAGTTTCAATTAGATGAAATTTTCAGACTAGATGTACTTATCACACAATCTGGATGGATCTGGCTAGGCTACATGACAAGATAGTCCTACGCGAATTATCTGATAAAAAGCATCCTGCAATTAACTGATTAATAAATCGGTCAATCAGAATTTGGAATTCTTGTTAGTTTGTCAAATCAACCATTGGTTCTATATTCTATGGGAAATTTGGTCTGTAACCAACGGAGAATGAAGTGTCAAAAGAAAACGCTGAGCCTCCCTGAACCAAATAAAAGACGACGGGAAGACATGAAGCATTGGGTAATTTAATTCATATACTCCTATCTACCGTTTACTCACGACCAGCATAAAAATTACAGCGGTTCTCAAATGAAGCATAGATATTGATTGCTAGTCAAAACCACAAGCATGACATGAGCGGTCAGTTGTTTATTGGGTTGTCGGGCTTAAGCTGCCTGACCAGGTGAGGAATGAACACAGAGTTTGATGAGTATTGCAAGTTAGGTGACTTACTTGGCAAAGCGGGTATGTAATTACTCACCGAGACATGGTATTTGTCGGTAAATATGTCCACCTGACCTGGTTAAGCAATCTGCGCCAGTAAGAACCTTAGATTAAAACGTTGACTTAGCTTGGTGAAGATAAGATTAACAACAAATGGATAGGCTCAAAGCATGAGCAACCACCCACTACACTCTACGAATGAACAGAAAGATAGGTTCTGACGGATTCGATTTGTCTTCACTTTGGGGCATGTTCAATGCATATACTATGCAAAATGGAAACAGGGATCATGAATTGGTCTATGTTTACGTACGAATTAACCTTTGGGTCAGATCAAATTGACCGCTTTCAGGCTAACAAACTTGAATGATTAGAAGCTGGCGATCGAGATGTACGGTTCTGTCAAACCCGTGGATCCCAAAAGTAACTGGATTGTTGCTCAAACAGCTATTCGCGCTTTGTCTTACTGTCCTTTCCGAAGTCCAAAACTGCCAGTCTACACGGTCTGACGGAGTTCCGGAGTGAGAGAAGAAGCACCACATGCGTGTAATGTTAATGTGATACATGACCAAACAAGGCACCAATTAATTAGTAGTACGCTGTATAGGATTTCGACGCGGATATGTATATTACCCTCTAGTGTTTCTAGTCAGTTTACCCACCTATAATCATGAACAGCAAACATAAGTTAGCGATGGAGCTTTAGAAAGCACATCAGGTGACAGACCAGGTGGTATCCACAGCCGTGTCGCTCAAATGCCGTTGGTCCGTCACTAACAGTGACATTTTCCAGGTCTGAAACGAAAGCATAAACGTCCATCGGAGAAACACACATGTACCCGGTCCGGTAGGCTGCAACCCACGTGGTATGAAATGTAAACATTGACAGCGTTGTTGTCACAGTCTTGCTTCATTTGAAGGTTGGGAAACCACAAGCAAAGGCCCTGCTGCCTGGCCGATGCACGCAAGGTTGTGTGCACCGAAACAGGCGAACCGACTACCCCCATGTCACACGCGAACATCATCATCATCGTACCCGGAGCGATATGTGCCGAATGCGTGCTTACTTGCGAGTGTAGTAATGATTGTGGGCGTTAAGCCCAAGATGCACTTCCCCAAACGAGCTATCGCTCAAGTGTATGTAAGTGCGTGCGTTGTTTCACAGGCAGCAATCTAAGTTGATGATAACATACGTGTCATGAGACCCAAATAGCAAGATTGTAAGCTTGTTCAAACTGACGGTAACGATTTGGGGGTACGGATGTCTCGAACCCAGACAGAGAGAGAGAGTGGCGTTTTTTATCGTCAGTCAACAAAACTGCTTCTTGAAAGTTGTAACTGTCAGGGTCGCACCAACTTTCTGTTACCCTGTGTGAACTTCAAACTGTCCTACAAGCGTTAACCACGAAAGTTTACGTGATTTCGTCATACGTGATGGGTTGCTGAACCCTCACGAAAATTTAAACACAGCTATTCGTTATGTACCCGCTTGCTTTATAAGGTTGTGTTATAAATCATGCAGTTAGAAACAAAAACGAACGTCCTCTTTACCTAATCACAAAATCTACCATTCAGGAAGATCCCAAAGCTGTCCCTGTTCACACTGAAACATCAGTAACAGTACATCATTGGTACATATAGTTTCTCCACACTGGACACACAAAGCAAATCTTTAGGTCTGTGACTGCAATAGATTGCATCTTGAACAATAAGTCATGGAAGCGGGACTATCGATCTCGGTTGATCTTACGGGTACATTGTCTTCTTAACAGAGGACTGGCTGGTCTGAGTACCAATAAAAACCCACCGTGGTCGAACATTCATATATGTGATGATTCGGTCATACCTAGTACCATAAATCCCGTTAAGAAGAACAAATAGAAGACTGTGTCCGCAAGTAGTCTTAACTTAGAAGGAATTACTCAATTTTTTCACTGTATGTTAGGCCAACTGTTGATACTTATCTGTTCAACTTCAAGCATATATATTCTTCCACAAGAAGACCTTCATAAATTACAGTGGATACTGGCAAACTTGTTGGATGCCCTTGAGCGTCTATTTGATTCACAAATGAGTTTCGCAGGTATTGGTGTCAGCAACAATGAATTCCCTTCCGGATTCTGCTTGCTATTTTCAACAATCCCAAAAGGTTTATTTGATTAAAAGGTAACAGCACTTATCAGGGTAGACGACTCGAATCCCGTAATGGTGGACAAAATGCTTAACGGTTTCATCCACATCAAACGAATATTGACAACAAAGCGTAACCATAGCTGGGTGGTTTTAGTGTCACCAGACCATAGTCTCCAAAACATACTGTGCTGATGTAGTCAGTCAGGGACTTGTAACTCAGTAAAATACAACCAAAATATTTACACGAGTGATCCTTGCTAAAAGCAAACAAAAATATCCGCCTTCTTACAAGTTTTTTAGTACGCATTTCCAAAGATTCCATTAGTGATGCACCTTACAAAACAGCTCGTAAACCTTGTGTTACATCCCGGTTAATTTTAGCGTACAGATGTTACAACTCGGATACTGTATTTAGTAGCAGGAAAATAAGTTTTGTGTTGCTAAAGTCAATAATTGTAGGAGAGATGCAGCGAGACTTATCGTGTCGTTCGACACCTGCCCGGTACTGGTGCCACGCCTTAAGGATAGTTTGTCCAAGTTCTCTTCGTCTTTCTGTATCTACTCTCTCACCTGTTGTTGTCAAGCAGGTTACGTTGGGAGAACCACAAGGCGGCTATCGAAAAGGACCCGTGAACATCTACCGAAATGGCTTCGCAACGGATCGAGAAAGCCTATTTCCAGTGCGACTGGCTTCCATTTACTTGACAGTGGCCATCAAATAAATCCGGATGAAGCGTTCCGAGTAATCTACAAAGTTCGTAAATTCTGTTCCAGAACTATCAGAGTGAGATTGTTATCAACGGCCGAGGCTATTGCTATCAGACTCCACAACCCCTGCCTATGTGCCCAAAAACAATTCGTACAAACCCTCCACCTCCCCTGGCCAATCATTCCACATCCACTTGAAACCCGCGCAAGCGTGAACCACTCAACACTGATGAACGCATGTCTCATGACAGAGATGCAGTTGTTTATCGACATTGAAATCTTTTCTTCTTCCTCTAACATCACCTGGACTCACTGATGTGATGAAGTTCCCTAACCAAAGTTCATCTGGTTGAAACCAAGATATTCTGGAACAGTGCTCACACGGTTGGTGGGATTTTGGCAACAACAATCTACACTGTCAGGAAGTTATCACAACCGAGGTGATTAATAATTCATGGACCACGTTTTTTTTACCAATAAGACGGTAGATAAGGCGCTGTAGATATCTCCCGTCCCCAGCTTTGTACGTACACGTAGACACAATCAGGGTGTCACGTCTACGCAGTCATGTATGTGTCAGCCCACCTGAATTGAGTATCATTCAACGCTCCTTTCTAATAGTGTCGTATCGCTGTGTTGCAAGCTTGATGCGTATCGTCAGATGTGGGCTAGACACTTACGGAAACCAGTCACCATGGGAATAAATGACGTGCTTCCTATACCTGAATTTGGTATAGCGAGCAATCTTCGCAAACAATTAGACTTTACACGGAAGCTGTTCCGTCTAATTCGAAAGTAAACATTGTCGGATGTGATCATTGTTGACTGACTTCATATGGGATTGATAGCTGAGTGATGAACGAGATTACCTTACAGACAATAATGATAGAGGTGTAACCCTGGTCACGACAGAGATATGTACTAAGGTAAACCTCTAGCGAGATGATGACGATAATTTGTTGCATTTTTTTCAATGTGAGTCGACTGACTAGTCTATCTAGACTGTGGACACCATCATCAGTTACGAATGGCTTTAACTTACTCGACTGATAATCAGTAACCACAAATAGTTATGAAGCATGAAGCCTCAAGACACACTCAATAACGAAGTACTTTGATGTTAATGTATACTGAAAATACCTGACTTCATCTTCAAAACGTGGGATAGGAACAAATAGACAATGTCGCAGTGGGTAGTCTTCATAGGTAGGTGTTGGCGTAATTATTTTTGTCTATCACTGAACTCTGTACTACATATTATTCCGTTTAATCAGTTATGTGAGAATGGCACAGCACTACTCGCTAAAAATAAAGAGACAGTAAAAAGCTATCGGAATCACAGAAATTTATCCATCAACACCTATTGTTATCACCTGACTTTGAAAAAGAAGATACACTCATCTTTCTGGTTGTCAGTATTAATCGACAGAATAGAGTATATAAAGTTGACAATATCCGGATGTCTACAATTCTTTGCTATTCAGTTTGACGGTTATTTTATATAGCACGAACTACATGTGATACACTTGATGTAGAGTCAAAATTTGTTCGCAGTATCTTGATCTTCAATAGTTACCCACAAGAGTTTATTGATTTTCGGAACAAATTAAAAGTTGCGGAACCACTTGAAACAATTGCGTAAAACGGCCTTGAACTTTTGTCTGTCCTAGTATTGACTAATGGCAAGCTAGTCTATACATGTGCGTGCTTGACTTGTTCGATTACGTTTGTTTCACTGTCATTAGGTGTAACAACCAACGAGAACATTTGGAATGCAAAATGGATTATCTGGTTTTGTTATTCAGGGCTCAGCATCACCGTTGCTCTTAGTCACTTCAGTTAGACAATACAATGTGAGTAAATAAGTTCACCATTGCAACTTTTCGTTGCAATAATGGACTCATTTGAAAAAATCACCTTTTGACCTAAACACTAAGATTGCAGCATGTCAAGCTCTATTGATGCCAATCAGTTTGGGAAATAAAACATTCGTGACTGAAAGGTCAGGTTCGATGGATAACAGAATAACTAAACAGTCGATAATTCAACGTAACCAATCCACAAATAGTTCAAGCAGTTACAATGTAAAACGGTAAGCCAATTATCACCACCATAAACAGTAACACATATCGGTGACTGTTCGGCATACATGACAAGTGAAAAGAGCTTCCGTTTAGGAGTAGAACAGGAAAAAGCAATTAGACCTCTTTTCCAAAAACTCCCTTATATCTAGCTTCAGCTAATCAACAGCAAGACGCCAACACCTTCTGAACAAATAACTAAGTTAAAAGTGAGAGTAAGGGTATAAGCATTTGGTTTTGACTACTCGTCTTATTCCGCAAGTACTTCGACGAAATAACGACTGTATTCACACAACTGAACCTGGCGATCTAACCACTTTCCGAACGCTTGTAACCATCAACTTCGTCAGTCACATGGGTCCCAATAGTAGGGTACACTGTTCGGCTGGTTCAGTGTTACCGAATGCGTCCTCAGGCTGTTTTCCACGTGAGGGCCAACTGTGAAATAATCGGAGTTCTCCCGCAAATAGACAGTGGCGGATAATGAGCAGCATAACTAACAGAGTGCAATGGATTCACGATTCACAGCCAGGTTCCTTACAGAATGACACAAGCTGTTTGAAAACACTACGACAGGACATGTGTTATCCCGCCAGATGCCTCAAGGGATGAGTATTGGCTTCCGGACAAAATACCGTCCATCTGATGTGCTGTTCACATGGCGTTCGGACATCTCCGGTCTCCGTCAACTTTGGGTAAATCCCCAGAATGGCGTGCGAATCACGTTAGTGATCATGGGCCCCAAAAAGACACACCGAATACAGTGTCCCTCTACTCAGCACTCTTGTTCGAAAAAGGCATTTGCTTGAAGAATTCTTTAGAATGTACGATAAAGAAAGGTCACTGCCCCAGTCTCTTCGGTGACCACTTTTCAATGGGTAACCTTGGCAGAATGACCACCACATACAAGTTCTGTGTTTTGAACTTCATGTCACAAGTGATTTCTTGAAACTTGAGACTTACATTAGATCATGTCTGACTGAAGACCTTGGCAGTCGTCTCAAAAATATGTTTGCAACAACGTCCAACGAACACATCAACGAGATGAGCTAATACTCGTGTTTCTGAGGCAGTATTGTTTGTTTATAGTCTAAGTAGCCCATGGTTTTACACTAGTTTAAAACCTATCAATCGTTTGCTGCTGACATTTTGTTCAAAACCAATCACCCGTTTTATCCACATTTCAGCAATTAGGTTTGGCTATGAACCGTAATGTGCTTCTACCAGTATCCATGGCAAAGTATTACCAACCAAACTGATTACAGTCCGTTTACATACAAATGAATACCAACATAAAATGAAAGACCACACGTTTACATGTTAAATAATTTGGAATACTGAAAATTTACTTCCTGAAGTACGAAGAAACAAGAATCACTTTACCGCATTTGTCAATGGAATTCGATCGTAAACGTCTGCCACAGCTCTACAGAAAAATAAATTTACTAAGGCTATTCAGACTAGATGGCATAACACGAATATAACAGTTAGGAAGAAATAACGGAAACTCACAATTTTTGTACAGCTAAACCCCGTCTACCGGACAGTGGAGAACCCTCACTTAGATTGCCCAACGATAACCGTGATGACCCATTGAGAGTAAGCTTCAGACTGTCGATGCGTTTACGTGGCGGATCGGCTAAAAACACAAACATTATGAGATATTGTACCCGCCGTTCACAATTCGAAAGTATCAAGAAGATTTCGGAAATTATTCAAGCCAACTTGAATTTGAGAAGTAAATCTAAAAAACGCAACAATTCAAATAAGCACCAAAACAAAACACCACTACTCGTGCTTAATCGGGTTAGCAGTGCTGATCACGAGACAGATGTGAGAGTCCATTTGAGATGCCACAAATCAGGGCCACACAGTGGAAGTGGATGTGGAAACTACACACGCACGATCTTCTCAAACGGTCAAGAACATGAAGAAAATTTATCTGGCTTTGCGCCGAAATACTCAGGTGTGTATGTGTGCTTGTGTGTGTGTGTGTTAGCACGAACACACGCAGCCATAGGGACTGTTTAGCCATATACAATCAGTGATTGTTTTAGTGAGAATCGAAATAGGACAGAACTCACGGTTGTTATCCCGTACCACTCAGAGAACATTATGTGCATGACAGGAAAACGAGTTGTTCGTAAATCGGCATTAAAAAAACTGGCGTTCGCACATTTAATTACGGATTCACTGGAAGTGGAAGAAATATCCGTGTGGTTACCAGTTTAGTTAAAGTGTTCATTGTGAGAACACTATCCATTACTAAACCATTGTCTTCAACAATGAATTAGACTCTACGTTATCATCATTAATGCTGACAATTACAAAACAGTACTTGACACTTGTGTCTGAATGTCAAATAATGATGAAAGTCGATTTAAATTTAGACATAAACTAGAACTCAAGCAACAAAATCCATGTTTCTGAACGGACGAAACGAAATCCAACAGATTGAACAACATACTAGCTAAACAGGTGGTATCTAATCACCTGATGATTTTCACATGAAGTCGGCAGAAATAACAACTAGTAGACCACTGTATTTCTGGTCAACATTTTGTACTCACAACAGAATGAGCACGGACTTCATGGATACAGCATTCATTAACTTCCTTTTTCTTCAGTGGTTTCATTCCACTTAAACCTTTTTCAATTGTATATACCATGATATTGGGCTACTTTGCTGCTTCTAAGTTTGTAGGTCACTGTTTCACATCAGCGTTCTCTGAGTACGTTTCAGTAATTCTCCTAAACTATATGGAAAGGTCTCATAATATCCTAGTTTGGAAAATAAGGCAGTCAGAAGAATAGAAACGCGCTGAAGTTCCAAGATCGAGATTATCACAAGAATGACAAAACATATGAGAGGTCATAAAAATAAGCACTTGAGGCCGTTAGTCAATGAGGGAGTGTACCAACACAGAGTAACTTTGGCATCTTGGTCAGAAAAACCTAGCTGAGTCTGTGAATCCGCTTCTGCGGATACTTCATCAATAAAGGATTTTGAATTTTAAAGAAACTTAATAGAATCTATGAGTAGCTTTTCCGGATACATCGACTCGTATTTAGTTGTTTGGGAATCAATCCAGCATAGTTTTAAACTTTAGGAAAAGGGCTAAGAATATCATGGTGGACCGTAATGGAATTAAGCCAACAAGAAGTTTGGTGTCCATCACATTTCATCGAGTCACTGCAGTGTAGAATGGAAACATTGAAGAACAGACACGTAGCAAAACTGCTTGAAGATGGGAACCAAAAATTTACTCTTTATCAAATTCTAAAAGGATGTCATGCCTACCGTTACAAGGCTGACTGATCTGCGCTCTCTGTATTGCTTAAGTGCAAGAGGGTGTTTACCAGGCATCTAAATATACTTTGACACCCGGCTTTCACGCATCACCCCAGGTTAATATCTACAAGAAACGGTTAATTGCATTTCATATCAAAAATGGTGTTCGTTGAGTTTGTCCACTTTTCCCACTCTTGGTCATAGACACATAATAGGAGAATGACTGCGGTAGCCGCAAGAACCAGGGATCAGTGTCACTTCCACCAAGAAACTGGTTGATCCGGATTAGATAGATGACAAGTTACTGCCATCCAAGGGGCAGATATTTTGGTAAGTAGTATCCCCTGTTCTACCCAGGCTATCCAGATGAGCTTGACGACTCCAAAATACAAGACAATGCTCCAAGGATGCAACGATAACGTTAGTCTTAAAGTAAACAGCGAAGTCTTGGTGATGGTTGATGAGTTCCTCACTTAGAAAGTCATATTTCAATTTATGGGAGTGTGAGAAGTAGAATGAGAAGTTAAATTTCTGTGTCTAAGACAGCGTTGTACAACAATAATCATTATTTGGATCAAAACGTTTCCTCACCGAAACTCAAGTCACATCTTTAAAACCAAAGTTGGAACACGTCCAGAGTACAGTTGCAAAACGTGATCTCTGTAGGTTTAGGACGTAAACTGCACTGTAGTCTCCGTGCACCGATATTTACGTTCAGTCGGAAGCAGCAGAAGATATTGACAGATAGGAAACCAATAGGTTGGAAGGCAAGTCTATGCTCAAACTCTCTCATCGAAACTCTCAAAACACATAAGAATGTCAACACATAGTTTGCCAAGCCACGCTCTCCAAACCCCCAAGTCCGATGACAAACCGAAATAGAAAGAATCAGCAGTAAGTTACGAACAGTGGGTTGTATCCCCCTGCCGAGGTGCGGCCGTCGTCAGTTCTCCGATCTCCGGTTAGAAACACGGAGGATTGAAGGTGATTAACATGTCCACGTATGTGTCGTCGTTGTTTTACTAATTCGTGTGTGCAGTTAGTGCAGTTACTTAATCAAGTCAGTGAAAGCTGGAGGGAAGGTGGTTTGAAGGTGATGCACCGCACTCCCACTTACACTATGATTGATTGTTTGTAAGGTGGGAACATCTTATTTCCGCTTGTTTGCGACTATACTTTGGGGACCGCAGTAAAACGCACCCATTTCCCCCATTTTATTCTCCAGATTAGGACTATTCAGTTTTCACATGGTTATAAAGCGGTTGAGCATCAACATGCATCCATGATGTAATCGCAGCAGTTATACAAATAACAAATTTTCGTGCAGATCACGTGTACTACTGATAAATGCAAGAATATTTGCAGCAGAGAAATCTTACCAGAAATTCTGGTGGGTCAAATAGATTCATTACGAACAAATTGTCAGTAAGTTCAGTCGACCTTTAGGTTTAACGGGATCAGTCGAAAAGGAAAGAATATAAACAGGGCGCCGCTAAAATCGTCACTGGGGATAATATCAAGCCCTTCCTTCCAACACATGTTGTAAGCGATAATAAAATCAACCGCTTCATAACTAATGTACTTGAAGAAAAAAGAAAAGGAAGTCAATCTAGCAAAATTAATTGAAAGATTCCATGACAAACAGACAGTTTGTGTCAACTAGTTCTGGAATGCACAAAGTGAATTATTACCATCAAATGCAGCAACCCCAGGATGACAGCTTACACTTCCACGGAAAACCAACTGGATGGGGCATCAACAACAGTGATTGACTGGCTATGTTGTACGAACAAAGGCGATAAGTTTCGCGTTCGTCTTACCAACGCGATCTACTAAAGCCCGTTAATAATAGTGCCCAATATGTACAACCCTGTTAGTTGAATACCACATATCCAATATAGCGGATATTACCTAAGTTTTCCAGGGTATGCTCGTCTAGGATTGGTCCAGATGGACAGATGGACATTCGAATTAGAAATATTCTGCGAAATAACCGATAAGTCTTTATTGATGAAGTGAGGGACTGTTGAAGTTAGTCTGCCAGGTATGGAGGGTCACAGACTGTCAACATGACAGGGTAAGGCTGGATCTATTGGTCAAACAAACCGACAGATGCATTTGTACATAAACTGCGCAGCATTCTACAATAGAACTTGAGTTAAACTTCCAGTAGTGACACTCTCAGGACACCTCCTGGATTGTGAATTGCAAGGCCATATATGAACTGGATATCGTCAAACAAAAGTGCAAACGACAAGTGGGGGTTGAATCCACAACCGAGTAATCACTCGGTAGTCTAGGTCGTTACCACGCTAAGTTAATCTTGACTAAGACAAAAGAAAAAAATGAGACAGTATACTGGATCCGGACAAGATAATCTAGGTGACTAGGGAAGACAACGTGTTGTCTTTATTTTACGAAAAAGGACCAATCCTATGAGTAAAATGCCTAAGAGAACAAAACGGTAACAACCTTGAGAGCCCAGTGAACAAAGTAATCTGTGAGTATCAAAGGTTGGTATTTGTCTGCAAAATATATCCCTGCTCAGAGATATGCTGTAATCAATGTCACCTAACACAAAGCACAGAGTCTGAAGGAATAGAAGAGTGTGTTTTGATAATTTAGTGTAAACAGCACGACTTTCAGATTGCCTTGAACTCGTTTTATAGGAAGACTGCATTCTGCTACTGACTGAGTGCCTACATATACAAACAAGTGGTTTGACTCGCGATTGATACATTACTTGGTCAAAGTACGCAACTAATAAGCTTAGAAGGATGTCCACAAAAAGGAAACCGGTAATTTGGCGAGCGACCGTAATGCACTTTGACACTGCAGGACCGACATCGCAATCCCAACTGTCTACTGAGGTGAAATGTGGACACTGTAGTAACTAGTTTGCTTGACTGGCCTTGGAAACGGAAAAACGAATGCGCATGGCTGGCGGCATTCGAAACGGATTAGCCTGCTACAGTGACCGAAACCGGAGAACGCATGTGCTTAACCATCACCGCAAGTGGCTTGCGCTGCACCACTTGCGGTTCCATCCACACACCACGTATCCATTGTAAACCCGAAAGTATAAGACCAGTAGGTGTGTGAGTGAGGCCTTTATGTCCGGCTGACCCATCCTGGTTGGCCAATTGAATGGCTAGTACGAAAACAAAACCCTTATCTCTCGGAAAGTAAACAGAGAGAGACTGCAACGACAAGATCTAAAGTGGGAAGAAGGATATGTAGCATGTAATACAAAGAATATTTCAGTATACGAAAGCATGGTAGTGCACTTTAGAGAGAATAATAATGAAAAACAAAATTCAGATTGGACTACCGGAAGAACAGGCAAACCACTCATCATACAATGCACCAACAAAGCTGAAGAGAAGAATGGGTAGAACACCGTAGAAACCCAGTGTTCTGAAAAGAGGAACGGATTAATTGCCAAACCACCACGGTCATGCTCAATACAATCATTAGCAGAAACAGTATGGATATGCTGATATGACCTATGTGTATGCCCGTACACGTACACGCATACGCAAATGAGTGAACAGTGTCCTACGTTGAAACTGAAAAGGCTAATTGCAAGCATCGGGAGCGAAACGCTTTGCCAACTTTGACGGACAAGCGCTCAGTTACGTTAGGAAGTAACGATTAATTTGACCCAATTTATATTTCCGTTCTGCTCACACGCAGGTGAATATAGCAAATTAACTGAGTCATCCAAGTGTGTCAGTGAACGAGTGTGAGGTCACAACCCGGTGGTTGACCAAATTAAATGTGCACACAACTGAGGTACGCATAACTTATCACCGAAACACATTCTCCTTGGGTTTAAGTTGAAACATGTTTTTGAGGTTTAGATCGATAAGACAGAACCATAGGAATAGGTAAATGAGTTGCCAATTTGCAAACACATAAAAGCAAGCTGTTACCTAGACGAAATTACATTGAACGATACAAACGAAACGAATAATTTGATAGTCGGCTGGATAGAATGGACAATGATTCAATTTGTAATGGTTAACGTGGAGGAAAATTGGACACACTTTAGTAAAAGTAATCACAATGACCACGTTACAATCATCAAATAGGATGAACGACCTTATTATTGATGAGTACTCGGGGATTTAATTAGTTTCCAGTTGAAAATCTACAATTGATCACAGCTGTCGCGTTCCCATAGACACTCCAGTTGGCCTCTTTCGGAAAGAACCACTAGACTCAAGTTTTGCTCTCATTAGAGCTCGTCATTAGTGCATATCCTTGCCATGGCCAGGACTAGAACTCCGACCACGCTTTTCATGAGGCGAATGTGTTGTTGTTTATTGTTTTGTAGAAAGGCTTAAGCGGCTTCAGAGGATAATTCTGACCACACAAGTAGAGGAATGGTTTTGTATTAATGCTACAATGATTGGAATGTGTCAGGATGAAAAAGAATGCAACAATTGAGTTAAAATAGGCCAGTAGTCGATTTAGTCTTGGAGTTCAGTCGACAACTGCCTTGTACAATCCACTGATCAATGTAAGGGAAAAACTACAGTCATAAACAGAAATTGACAAGTGCTTACCTTTAGAGGAGCTCAAACTCACTGTGAGCATGTGTAAGGAGGTGTGTCGTAGGAGTGGTAGTCGGTGGCCCATCGCATGCGCAGTGCAGTAGTAGACAAGCATGCAAGCGGGCAGACACGCGTGCATATACACAAACGAACACACACAGGCATGTGGAACGTACAAGCACACAGACAGGGAAAGCAGTCCCGATTGTGGCGAACAAGGAAGATGCACGTTGTAAAACAGACAGTGTAGTACGATCAGCGAAACACGATACGGCATTCGTAATGCGATGTCATCCATATCACGATCGATAAATGCACCGGTTTGGGAGGGTGGGCAAGATTGGGGATAAAAAAACAATGAGATGAAACAAAATCTGATCAAAGTTGGTAATCGGTTCAAACACGTGCGTGGCCAGTTTATAGAGAGACAGTTTAATGAAACGGGCTAGTATACTACAAAGTCGAGTCCATCGTTGATCACCTTTGGCAACAAGCAAACACAATCCGACCAACACACGACAAACAGGCAGGCACACACACACGCAAACGAATGTGGGGAGAATGGAAATGGAAAACGGGATCAGGTAGAACTGAAAACGCTCAAGACCACGTGTTCATATCAGTAAGTTCAGAATGAAAGTGTGATTAAGCTAAGTAAAGGAATTGTTTCAGGAATGAAGCGAGACTAAAGCAGCAAGGGGTATAGACCTTATCCATGTCGTCGCCAGAACTGGTTACTGGACAGGTCTGTTGAAGTTATCAGTAGGAAAACAAGCAGTTATTGCAAGCATGGCAAACGAGATAAAGGCAGATTAGTGAGTACACAAAACAAACGCACTATCTGCACGATGCAGTTTATGAAAACAGAGATTGGAAAGTAAAATCAAATAATGTGAGATTGTCGCGTTAAATTCACACAGATTTCTCTAACCTCAGTTTCACCCAAACTATTTTAGATCACAAACCTATCATCCGAATATTAACACACACACACACAGGGAATTGTCCCACTTCGTTAGGTTGAAGATCTGCCATTATTGTATTTCACTGCGAAAATGCTCTTGCCACCTCGTTTCACTAACAACCTCCAAAAAATGTGGGGTTTTTGAAAGTGTAGTTTGAATCCCAAGTACAATCGTGACTAGCAGAATGATCAATAGAATAGTAGGGCAAGGTCGTGTAGATAGATTCGACGAAGGCACAAAATACTTCGTGTTGGTAATATGAAGTTACAGGGAAAAACCGAGTGTAATATCGAGAGAAAGCTTCTATACACGATCCGGGAGTTTCGGGAAAGATTGAGCTATAAACGTACTTTCAAGGACAGGCAGTTGTCGTTGAAGATTCAAGACAATGGAGTTAGGCGATCACATCTGACACTTAAACGACGGAAGCATTACAGTGCGTGATAATCAAATTGAGAGACCAGCAGAAGTCAGGGTATTCAGAGGTGTGTTCTTCGTCGAGGCATGGAAATAATTCAAACCTACGACGAGGACACACGGTGTATGGCAATATAAAAAAGGTGCACAACACATTTTGACAAAGAGACACCAAGGAAAGCGTTATCACACCTACATTTAAATAAAGCCAAAGAAATAATCTAATATCGTCTTGTAGAACAGAGTTAATCATTAACGGTGGTTTCGTACTGTTCGATTATATGCTCATAAGATAGCATCCTAAAATTAACTGATTTGAGTCATGGAATATTGTCTCGTCCATTTCAATGACCAGACAATTCACTGATAGATTTCCATCCTTATCTTCAGTATAATCAGATTGGTAAAGTAGAACGTTAATGGAACAGGTGATTGTAGGCAAAAAAAACTGAAAATTTTCAAGTCGCACAATAATCAATTTCACGTAACTGGTATGTAAAGTCTAAAAACTAATCAGAAGAAGGTCAATTGATTAGTTGACCAAATGGAATGGGTTGCTGATAACACCGCATGTTTGTGTACACTTAAAAATTCGGCAGTTTCATGTGGTACACAATTTACAACAGTCAATTTTACAGCTAGACTATTATGAAAACAATACTGCAATGGACCAGCTTGTACGATTCCGTGTACGAGAATAGTGAAGGTGACCAAGTCGTCAAGTAGGGTTCCGAACACATTCCTCGACAAGTTATATGGTCACCCGTTCGCTTCCCTATTAACACATGAATGATGAATATATTTCGCAACAAAAGAGAAAGTTGGAAGATGAATGGTGTTTAGATAGCGCTTACAGAAAAGAAACTGTGCACAAAAATTTAAAAACTAGCCATGAACAAAGAATACGGTCAATTCATGTTGTTACAGTGCCCTTAGGCTGGTCCGACGTTAGCCGATCACGTAGACGTCAGAAGTTTTGCGTCACCATTTAGTCGACGACCTAGCTGTACAGGGACTGAGCGTGAACGGATTGTCAGGTGACTAGCATTGCAGTTTGCAGTTGTTCTGTCGACGTTATGCAACGAAGCTGTTTATTGCTCATTCTTGAAAGATGGAAGATTTTACTCTACCAATAGGTGTAGCTGAGCATATGAGAAACCACAAAAAGTTTCCAGAGACCCAGAGATGCTGTTACCTGTTATGTGAAAAAATAAGATGCCAGCGTACAAGCGAAATAAAGGAGATAACGAAGAGTAATGTGAGCTACAGACAAACGACAAATATTACGCTCATATTCCAATGTAGTGAAAAACAATTCACAGCACAGAGCGGAGTTAAATGGCTCCAAATGAACTGTGCAATGAATGCTAAACATCACAGTTATTCTTCGTATATTCTTGTGAGTCGTACATTCAATTTAGTGACTATTCGGGTAAAATACGGCCTAGAAATTAGCGGTGACATTTTTTTACTTTTGTGCTAAAAAACAATTAGCCAGCAAGATGTTTGAAACCACTTTCCCCTACATAGACTTTCTGAGAGAAGTTATCAACACGAGATAGCACACTGTATCCGGCAACATCTCATTGCAACTTTACGTACGTACACCACAGTTAACTGTACACTACGGCACAAACAAGTTGTTTGTCAATAAAAGCAGTTAATTGCACTATTCGATTGTTTAGATATACCAGAGACATCGTGAAAACTTGTTGGTGATTCCTCTCGTTTGGCATTAACAAAAGGGTGACCGTGTAACTGTGTCTTGAAAGGAAGGAACGCACAGGAAAAATGTACCGCACGAGAAGGTAATAAGCAAGAAACTGCAGAAGCGGTTTACTGTGCAGTCTATGCGTGACTAAACGTCACATGCTTCCTCACACTCCAGTACCACGTCTATCAACAACTCACAATTCACTCACCTTAATGGATAACCTGTTACCGTGTCTCACACGTTCTACAAGACGCCTGAACGATTCTTCCCTTCCCTTCAGGACTTTAGTTTTCGAATATGCTGATGACACTGCATTGAGAGGTTAACATTTTAAAGATTCCTTCCTCTAAATTGTCTCAGTCGACTTGCAATTTTTCAACAAGCCACAAGCGTAACATATCGACTCCACGTTCAACATCGCATATCAGAAGTTCGTTTTTCATTTGGCTGTGATTCACGTTTTGGATAATTTATTCGTGAGACTATTCGCCCCATGTGGACGTTGTGTGAACATATTATTGTCACTGTTCACTCGTCCGGATGCATAAATCCTGAGTTCACTTTAAAGTGCGCGTATATTGCAAAATAAATACAAGCAAACGAACAGAATCAGACTATACCGGTGAATAATATGGACTAGTTTATAGACGAGGAGGGCTGCGCTGGGCAAGTTCCGTGTTAATATATTTAGATTATAACTAGAAAGACTTTCCTACAGTAATCAATTAGGAAGAATCATGGATACTTAACCATAATCTTTCCAATATCACGTACAACTATACAGATGATTGTTCCTACACGCCATAGTAATCAATGTTCGGTTGACATTCTCTCCCTGTTCATCTCTATTTGTGTGTACATATATACAATGAGTGCTATATTGAGTATTGGTCCCGTCCACAATGATGAAGACTGGGAAATCCAAAAACTTCTGCGTTTCAATAGATGACCATCTGAACATTATCCGAAGATATCCCGAGAAACGCTCCTAAGTCTCCAACTGTCAGGACAAGACAGACGCATTGTGAAGTAGATTTTTTAAAGATGCATGGTGAGAGAAATGGTTTCGTCAATTATCAAATCACTAGAAGATGACGGGAGGTAGTTGATGGCACGTGCTCAGACAAAAAGCACCAATGCAACAAGGCAGGCTGAGTGGAAATTCACTAGTAATGGAGTGAGTTAGCGAATGATAGCAACCATGCAAATTTTTACACAATGTAAAACACAGGCAGCATTGCAGTCACTCAGATCAATCGCCTCGAAGATGAGAACGTTTGCAGAAGTCACAGGTAAATCAAGCGGCGCACAAGAAGATGTACAAAACGGATATTGAAGCATAGTGATTAAGTAGCATATTTGATTGGCCTCTGTGGTGCGAAGTTTAAACGTCTACAAATAAAACACTGGAAATCACTGAGAATAATATATCCTCGAAAGAAACCAGACCAAATTTGAGTAGAAACGGTATTGCAAAATAAAGGTGCCAAATAATGGAGAACAGTCAACCTCTAGTCTGCTGACATTTAAATGATACAAATGTCATTCAGGCAAAATCATCCTTCACGATGGCAAGCAGTGATAAACAAATAGATGAGAAGATACTTTAAGATGCCAAACAATGCAAGACGTGTCATATGCATGAGACTTACGCGTACTACTTCGGGATCGAATTTCTTCCGGGTCGTCAGAGCTTGGGTTACGCAGCTTTCGATCGAGCAGCAGAAAGTATATTACTTTCTCGGTATTATGTCTGAATAAGAAAAACATTGCGACATTCCCAGATAAGTAGTAGTGTGACGTGTGACTTAGGAAAAAAACGAAGCCGTAGACAAAATGGCTGTACAATTCATGATGATTCAAAAGAAGACCAATGGGATGGTTAACAACTAATCGATCAAGAGTGGCTTAGTCAATACAATTAACTGCTGTTAACAAAATGGGTAAAATTGTTGATCTGTCAGATGGGGCACAAAGTGAAGCTAACTGACTTTTTCAACAGTCAAACCGTTCAGATTACAATAAACTTCAAGTTACGCTTCGCTATGTGTTTCGAGAACCCTGCTTCTGTAGTTTTGAAGTTGCTTTGACAACAGCGGAAAAGTGGGACAAGATAGTCTAGACCAAGTAAGGTCAATCATGGTGACAAAGGGATATCTTTGTGAAACCTAATAAATTTATATTTGAGGCGATTCTGATATCGGTGCTACTCTGCGACTACCAAACGTGGTCATTCAGGGCGGATGAAGTGTGTGGTGTGGTCAGACATTCACCTATTTATAACTACATTCAATCACACCAACTGGACGATGCCAACAAATGTGTAACTATGAGATTTGAAAGTGTATATCTCATATAAGGGCAAAGGCAAGTTGTCATCCAGTTAGCATAGATGCACAGAAAGAAGTGACTGAGTCACGTGCTACCATTACCTCTAACGACCGGCGTGATGTTCGACTTCGATACACAAGAACTTAGTTCACAGTATTAAGGCCGATAAATCAGTATGCTGACCGTGATAAGTCCAGTTCGTTTCCTGGACATGAACTTTTTTGACTGACTGATCCCATGGCTGAAAATGCTAAGAGAGCTCGTATCCAACTGGTAGGGAGAACGTTTGTGCGGTTTTGCTGAGTTGTGTGTGAAATGTGTGAAACTGCTGGAACGGAGCATAAAACGCCGCAAAACAGATTTCCGTGTAGGTGTTGACCTATTAGTTTTTGAGTTTGAAGTTTTTGAGTTTAAAGTGCAAGCAGTTTGCTGTCTCTTGTTCGAGTTTGGATGGTGATTTTTGTGTCAGTAGGTTTCGTCATCTTCGACTCGTTTAACTTAAAGGTATGGCTGATTTTGACCATCGTGTAAGGTTTGAGAGTCACTATCAACTATCGACACGCTGCCACCCATGGTGACAGATATGTTGATGACACCCGTCATAGTGTTGGCTGTACTATATAAGTATGAAAACAAAAGCGACAAAATAATTTTTACTCACCGTGTAAAGTTTGCGATGTGCAGTATAAGCAAAACCAAATGCGCTGTCGACGTTTCTCAACACGGATTTATCTCCCCAAAACACGTTTTACTGTTTTGTATCACGGAAGCAATAGGGTGGTAAAACACTGTATGCACCGCTTTATGTTGCAAAAGGAATTTCACATGTGAGGACGCCAGCCAGAGAAAAGCGACTGTATATCTACTTGAAACATTCATTTCAGATAACTTGGGTACCTAACGCATACCACACACCTCTCATTGTTTCACATAGAACATTGACGCATATATTCATACATTTGGAACAGATAATTTGATATGAAAGACTTGCATCGACCACTCTGTGTCCCAACATTTTTGTCCAAACCGCTGAAGCGGACAAATCGTTATAAACCAAGGAATTGTCAAAACTGGCCTTCATTTAGCAGAAGAAACACTCGACAATTTGAGTATCAAAAAAGCAACTGGCTAATCAAAACAACACCGTATACAAAGAGAACTTTGGCTGTAGGAAATGGGTGATGAAATCAATTATTCCATATGGAACAACAAAAACATGGGCTTACACAGGAGACAACAATTCTTCGACTAGTTTTTCTTGATCACGAAAACATTGTAGCGAGGTCATCGTGCCGAATATGTCCGGGTCAATATCGGACCGAGATGGAATGATGGCGGTTTGAACGGCTTGTGTCATGGGTAACTCCAGTTGTAGCGGTACAGTTTGATCCCTGAATGTAGCACGGAACAAGGAATTGTGAAAAATTGCAGAGGTCAAGTGTTAAAAAGCGGTGCAATTTAACCGGAAAATAATCAACTATCCTCGAGTGACAACCACTGTGATAGTGGTAACGCTAGGTAAACCCCACTTACACGATTATGGTGATTGTTTACCTAAAATCTGGATCTACAACAAACCAGGTGGTTCTGTCAAACGTTCGATTAGCCCGACGGTCACGTGACTGGTTCGGCATTCGTAAGCTAAAAAACAGACTTCCTTAAAATAACATGGTACAGTGTTAAGATTGCTCGTGTAACTGACACCTCCGACACATTCCACAGGAAGGACAAGAAAGACAAGTCAGATTCAATTTAGAGAGTAGATCAAAAGTCATAATTTTATTCAGGAAGCTAGTCAAGAAAATATAGGAACACAACTTTTACATAAAGTTACCCCTAAAAACTAGCCGTTTAATGACTGCTCTATTCAAAAGGATCAGCGTAGCCTACACAATCATCAAATGCCGTCTGGGCACGCAAGCCCAATTGCCGTCTAGCGTTCTGGTAAAAACAGCCATACCCAAATGCTGTACACCTTATTGCACGCCTAAAGGCACGTTTAACTGCTGAGTAAACTATTGTGAGCATGTCCTGTCATGGTCAAGCCATATGGAATAGCTGTGAAAAGCAGGCAACAGTAAAAACAGACGTGGATCAAAACTGTCAAATTCCCGTTCCTGAAAGCTCAACGAGCCCAACCTACAGTTTCGTTCACTTTTTTGAAGTAAAATCGTGACTATATCAGACACTGAAGTCCAGTAAATTGATCAATATCGATTATTGCTACCCGTTGCTCACATGGCAAATAAAGTACATCGGAATCGATGCACTTCAAGTGACCGAAACTAGATCAAAACCTATCTACTCGACGTGGAGTGAGACCGAACCACACCAAGACAAACGTCTTCTGGTTTCCCTAATTGACCCAAATTTCCACGATAGTGAATGTATTTCTCAGTAAAGCTACGGATGAGTTCCTGTGAATTTTAACAGAAACCAGAATACCATGCATGTACATCGGAATACCTAAAAAAACACTAACTCGAGGATCTTCATAAGGTGTACAATATTATTAAAACAACCTACCCAACGACCCATTTGTGTTCCAAAACGTCTTTAAGCTGCAAAACCAGAAAGAACAGGATGTTGTTAAACAATGGAAACAATGACAACGTCCGATATTAGTTTCAACAGAAACTGATGATGCACAGTATATGGACCAGTAACTAGTTCGATCGATACTGCTTGGAAAACAAACGATGTCTGGACAAAGCCAGAATGTACATTGGAAAGAGCTTACTCAGAAATATCTATTTTAACTCAGGCATGCCAATGCATCGTTGGCTTGTTTATCTGCAATACTGCTCTCCAGCATGTGAGAAAAAATGGCTAACAAATTCAGCACTTCTGTATAAAAATCCGTAATGTATATAATTTCACCCTACTAAATAAGAGACCCAGCGAGAAAATGAAGACGTCAGTAATGAAATATTCCCAACATGGACACTTGGCACAAATTCTCATTATGGTTGACAGACAAATCTAACCATAACGCAGTTCTGACAAGGATAAAGATAGTTTAAACATTCATGATGAAGCTGTGCACAGAGTAAAAATGAACATGTAAATGGTTATGTCACAGTACTATCATATTACAGTACAGAAGGATAAGCATTTCAATAACTTCCCTACACGCACGTTTTCAGCCAAAGTAATGATCAAACGTTTGTAGACAAGAGTGACTACACGTATATTCCGAAAGGGAAACACAGTCAGGTGACTGACAGGCAAGAATGCGAGATCTTAATGTCTCTTTCATTCTCCCTTAATGGCACACAGATCAACCAAACAAACGATAACAGAAACACAGCGACTATCATAAACATAGTGATTCGTTATTCCAATTAGTATGCATCTGTGGTCATTTGTTCACGGGTGGGACGTACTGGAATCAACGATAAGGAATTGTTGAACACTCCTCCTAATAAAGGTTCGCAACATAAAAACTTTCAACAAAAACAAACTGCTATCAATGGCGACCTATAAATTGGAGACAGACCACATGGTTGTGACGCAAGCAAACTCCGAGATCGACAGCGTTTAGTGAGGAAATATTGTTCAAAATACATCGTTTGCCTTTGTGTATCCAGATGATGGTGGAAAAGTTTTCGTTTACGTCGGGATCGTTAGTGCCACCTGCCAACGTTCTTTTTGCATGTATAGACCGGTGCACGAAAATCATCAGTTTTTATTATTACGCGCTGATTACATATACCTAACACTCATGTATGAGACCGATGAGTTGGTAAAAACGTGCAACATTGTCGTTTCATCACGCTAGCTAACCGACTGAAAGACACATAATGCTTCTGATAAACAAGCGAACCAGTGACATTTGATAAGTCCAGAAAATTTGAAAAACCTTAATTTATAAGCTGCTTAGTTCTATGGTGTCGTTTACTTGTCATTTTATTCCCCATCAAAAACATGGTCAAGCAGACTGCATGAACTTGTTCAGTTCAAAGTTTAGCGTTATTTTTCACACGTCTCAGACCAAAATAGCATAAAAGACAGACAATTCCAAACGCGAATCAGGTTTCCCAATAAACATACTGAGTGAATGAATGTAGCTTTTGTTTTTTAGAAGAAAAAAATGAACGTGCGCAGTCAGTTCGAAAATCTAATCTATTTTTTGATCACGAGACTGATGGAAAAACTGCAATTCAGTGATAAAGGAAGATTAACATCATTCAAAACTTCCATTGCTTTGAAAGATATAATAATGTATGAAAATAACTGATTTGGCCATTTCAAAGTTGAACACCTATCAATCACTCACACACAAAGGCAGACAGCCTGAGTAACATTACCTACTATAGAAAAGATTAGGAAGTACAGAGAACGAAAGTGATTCTTTCGAGCGGGTCGACGACCAGAAAATGATTACCAGATAAGCCTGACTGTAAAGCTAACAAAATCGTCGATTGGACAAAAGTTGACCTTAGTTGCTTGAGTAAGGGTAGAAATGACTGTTTTTTTAATCAAATGTAACTTTTGTGGTTCTTTGACTTCGTTTATCAGTGCCCAACTCATAGTAAGTTGCTTGTGCTGGTAGAAGGTAAGAGATATAATAACCACAAATTAAACACTGATCATATTTGATAGCAGTTTTGCATTCAGATATACTTTTCAGCCAGTCTAATTCAAAAAGCATCAAAATAGAGTATCATTCTCGTCAGAATTCGTCAGCAGATCATATCTTTGCCACCACCGGGATCCGATATATGGCAAAATTTTCATAGGGCGACCGTTTCGCTCATTGCACCGTTGATCGCACAGCAGGAACGGTAAACGAAACGTCGGTCGTGCCTAATGTGAGGTCAATGGCGCAAAGGTCAACACGGTTACCTCATAAAAGCGTGACCGGAGTTCTAGTCCCAGCCGTGGCAAGGATATGTATTAGTGACGAGCATTAATGAGAGCAAAACTAGAGTCTATTGTTTCTGCTGTTCGATAGAGCCCGACTGGAGTGTCTACGGAAATGCGACAGCTGTGATCGAATGTGGATGACGTTCAATCTATGTGGAAACATCATAGTTATTTGTGAGTGGTTCTCAGATGGCTTGTACACCTGAGGACCAGACACGGTAACCGTCCGAGTAACTCCAATGGATGACTTCACTACCGGAACTTATCATCAAACTGAAATCACCAAAGTTAGTAGGGGATTTAGTTGAAATGAACAAAATACGGTCCACAGTTGCATGCAAAAACTGTGAGCAAATAAGAGTGTTATTCGTTTTTGAAGAGAAGCGCACTCCAACAGAAAGTGTTCTTATAAGCTGTTCCACCATTGCTGTTCAACTCTCTCTTGGGTTCTTACACCCGTTCTGTGACTAACCGATATTGAACATTTTAAATTTGTACGAGATTTTCATTCAGACTCGTTAAAATACACAATAAACAGCGGTCTAAAGAAACCAGAGTCACAATATTCATGAACATTTTACGTTAACTGATGCTTAGTGCAAATGCTGGTATAAAACAAACGGTGAAATGGCATTCCAGTCAATTCTGCGTGAGCCAATATCGGTTATAATGACAATCTGTTCATGTCTGTAGTACAGTGAAGCAACATTTTACTGATTAAAACCGAAAAATGCAAAAGAATTCAGATGTGAAGCTTTGTTAATCTTCTACAAATGGTCCGATACGATACTACTTAATTGCAGCCATCTTTTCTCTTTGAGATGATGTTGTCATGCCAACTGAGATATAAGATAAATAACACGTTGTAAATTTGAAACGGTAGATTGAAAGCTGATGTATATGAAAATCCATGGTAAAAAGGGGGGAATTATTTGGTATGCACGATAAAAGTAAACTGATAAATTATTGCTTTAAAATGGTACCATTAATTTTATGGGAATGCCATATTTTTCACTTTCTAGGTAGAAAACATAAAACCGAATTCTTCAGGCACAACAACACTACAGTCTGTCTGCATGTGAGCAGTCTATCCTCAAGATTGTCATAGACAACTGAAGTAACGAAAGTGCAATCTGAACTGGCTGAATCACGTGAACTGTATGTCGGCAAAACATGAAGTGTACAAGAAGGCTGTTGACGGCTGATAGACATCGCAAGGTAGCCAATCAATAAACTGATTATGGGTTTCGAATGTGTTAACTGTTCGGTTGGACAAGTTTTGATATAGACGCCAGGTTTGTTAGCAATGTGTGGCTAACCACATCGATGGTTGGAAAGACTTTCGTATATGGTAGTTTGTTGCCGCCAATGTTTATTTTACTTATCTGTACTATATTTCCTGCTAGTGAGAATCTTTCATGATATGAACCGCAATAAAAAGCAACTGCAATCAGAATCTTACTACTGATAGGTAGGATTCGAAGCTAATTATAAACATGTACATGTATGCATGTATATATTTTGTGGTGAATGCGGCTGCGAAAGTAGTGACCATTTCAGACTGACAAGTCATTAACTTATTCACAGCACTCCCTCAATGAAGAAGCAATGTGTACGCTTGTAAATTTATCGAGTCAGTTAGATATATATACTGTCTTTCGTATTAACTAATGGTCCGTGTTGTCCGGTAAATCACCAACTCCTCCCTTCAAAAACTTGGATCATGGTTATCTTCTACGTCTCCATTGTTTCAGCTTTGTTGGTGCATTCTATGCTGGATGTTTTGTTTGGATCTCAACCTAAACATAAGTATTTGGTTTCTTTCCTACTCCTGCTCTATGGAATGTCCCAATATATATTTCTATGTTAAAACTCTCCTTGCCCAATATTTTCAGGATCATTCTCCTTGGGCCATATTTTACTATTTTACTCTGTTTATTTTTTACGAGAGATAAGAGTTTCAGCTTCATACTAGCTTTTCATCTGGTTAACCAAGATTGACTGGATGGTAAATGAAGACATATGTTGTAGTCACATATTCTAACAATTACACTGAATACAGGGTATATGAGTAGAACCGCTCGCGGTGCAGCACAATTTGTTTGTCATGAGGGTTATCCACCGATATCCTTCGAATTCGGTCATAGCCAAAGGCTAATCTGGAAACCTGTGCTACCAATCATGTATATATTTAACTAGTGGATACAAAAACCATATTAAATATCGAAAACCATGAAATGAAAAGTACTTAGACACAAACATTCCAGTGATTTGAAAACAATCTTCCTCATAGTTACCTTTCACCCACGCTTAATTTACTGATCCAGAACTTTAAGGTTTGTGTTCCCATAGTTTTTACTCAGAGTGAATTTTTGCATACTTTTACACTAGGTGATTCGCCACATTTGGTTCATGTATCTCGGAGTAGGAAGACTTCGATGAGTTTAAGGTGAGTCTTGGTTTTTGCATGGTATAAGTGATCTAAATTTTTCAACAAAACGTGTCAACTTTGCTTACAGAGTCACATAAACAGTGGTCACAAGTAAAATCTTTAAACAAATTTACGTGAGGAGACATAAACACAATCATTCACCCAGTCACTGCAGAAAGATTAACCAGAGGGCATTACTCACAAGTAACTAGAGCTGGACGTTAACAAGTGATGATTCACTCGTGCTTAACATGAGGTCAATGGCATAGCAATCAACATGGTTGTCTCATGAAAGCATCGCCGTAGTTTTAGTCCCGGCCGTGACTAAAATATGATTATGTTTCAGGATGAGTTTCTGACAATTGATCTACGCATGTATGATTTCGTGCTTGCTTAGCTCATAGCACGACGGCTGCCAAGTCGAAACGCATTCCAGTCATCCCTAACCGTTGTGTGTCTAGGAAACGAAGAAGTCAGTCACAGCAATGCGTTGATTACAAAGTGCAAAGGCTGCACTTGACCGACATCACATCATTTATGCCGATGGATATTAATTACCCAAATGCATGTCGTCCATAACATAAAACGATCAAGTTCCAAGGCAGTTACTCAGTAAGATATTGGTTGACGGAACTGAAAGTGAGGATGCTGAATGGATGAATGCGCGAGACGAGTTCGAGGTCATTCATATTTCTAATACATATTCGTCCGTTTTTAATGCGGGATAGTTAAGGGAATATCTAGTTATCAATCTTATTTTGAAATGAGCTTGCATGCACTTCACTAAGAACAACAGAACTCTAACAGTCATGTTATTTCAGTGGCTCAAAAAAAAGCACAATGAAACGGCTCTTTAAGTTTGACACTCCGTTCAGTTGTGTACTAACTGCGAATGCTAAACTCCACAGAAAGTCTACTAGACTCATGTCACATTGTCAGGTAAAGTCATCAGTTGAAATAAAACCATACGTTTTGAAAGTTAGGAGATGGAATCGTTAAACTTTAGGCTAGCAAAAAACTTGAGGAGCGTATTACAATCGTGTTGACACAAAAGATGATGACTGCTTTCCACGCAGTAGATCTAATTAACATATTTCTTCAGAACAATACCAACCTCATAAATATCGAATAGCCCGCAATACCTTTTTATGTAATGAAACATTTGTGTCACTTTTGTGTTATGGCCATTAGGGTTCTACGAATTATTATTTTTTCTCTGAAACTAATCATGTTCCACTTAATATCAAGTAAAATATTGTCCAATTTTTAAACGGACAACTTGTGCGTGATTCATACCGGTTCCTGATGAGTTGTGCTACATACACATATTAGTAGCTGCTTCACACGAACATACATAGCTTGAAGACATTTCAAATATACTAGAGACAGACCGAAAATATCTCTTTCCTCATTTCGTTTTGACATAGTCTTCTCCCCATTCTGGTCGTTTCTGTTCCATGGTCAATACTTTGGTTACAAACAAAGTTGACTTGCTTGCCCGATGTATCTTATGCAAGTAGTCATATGTTATGTACACCTTTTTAATCCATAACACGATCACTACAGCCCGTAAAATATGGTTGATTGTGAGTAATAATGAAAAATCAGTGACTGACATTCAGCAATATTATTGCCAATTCTTAAAAATTCGTATTTCAAAAATACCGAATCATTCATCAAATTCAAATTGTTGACTAGGACACAAAAAGATGGAATTGCACCAATGTCGATGAACCGTATGAACATTGATAGAACCAAACAATTTTAAAATCATTACGCTTCAATTCTACATTTTCTCCTTACCAATCTTTTAACGAAACTGAACACTTCAACTGAACGATATCCTTTCGATTTCCATACGTTTCTACTAAAAATAACCACTGGAGGTCGCAAACTGGCAAACAGTGAGCATATCATTATTTTGCACACTGTATGTGTGAAGTTATGTATACCATAAATATCACACTGACAGTAAAATAGAAGTACGTTTTAACACTTCAGTCGCATGAAAGAAATGGAACCAAACGGTTATTTCTACTGGAAAGGATAATCTGTCAGCATCTCACCGTGATTCGCTTCCGTGTGTCCACCTCGATCATTGATCGTAACAGTGACTGACAGTCCGGGGAGACAAACGGTGGAATGTGAAACACACCTCTCTTCACTTTTTCCAGAAGATTTCGTAAATTGTCATCATCGAAGGGGAGCGCACCCTAAAATGAATTGAGGTAAAAAGTTAACAACTAAAGTAAGTGCATAAAAATTGCGGGGGTCGGTACTGTAATAATCCAGATCGATCGATTGAACATATTGCGTCATTAGAACAAAGTTCCATACTGATCGCAGCGTACATACAGTTGTTAAACATGGTTTAAGTTAGTGCAAATATATTGAATTCGTTAACCGCAAGAAATTAATTTGCACTAATAACTTTAGAGAAAACTACCGTATATGACAAAAATGGTTGTATGAGGTTAGATATATTTTTTTAGTGGGTTTTCTGTCAAACAAGAACAAACGTTGACACGGTTGTGTGATAGAAAACAGCGAACAAATTGTTGATAAGTAAAAGACGTTCATCCGACTTTTAGTGTTCATCCACAATGAGAAAAGATCTCAATCGTTACTGGTCATTCAGAATGATAGCTAACACGTACATAAAGAAATACTTGAGAAGAAACTGTAATTGGACTAAGCTTCTCGGCCGTGGTTGACACTAGCTGTTTTCTAATAAACTGACTGTTAGCTAGGCGTTGGGTAATTCGATTGAGCATGGCTTTAGTAGTGCGGTCTATTTCGTTCATGTGGTCATATCTGTCGACATAGAGTGTTATTCAGACTGAACACTTTTGATAGCTGATCTGTACGCAAATGCCAAATCGTTAATACACCGTGATAGTCACACTGTTCTTGGATGACAACTTGACGTCTTGTAAATTATGAGCATGAATGTGTGATGGTCATGATAATCGGAAACAACAGTGTATAAATGGTTGATACCAATAATAGACTACCACAAACCCAAAGAGAAGTAAGCTATTTTTAGAGATGAAAAAGAAGACAGGACCCAATACAAAAAGTCTCATGACTAGGTTCAAACAGTAAGTACCGACAACAAGACGGTTTTACTTCGCAACCAAAACAAGTTATTCAAAAATGCGAGTAAAACGGCATCTGGAAGACAGTTTCCCGGCCGTTTTTAGTTCTTCATCTCATTGAGTGTACCTACTTCGCAACCAACTCAGTCAACCAACATTCACACTAGACAGCCGGTCAGTCACCATCTCTCCTAATGTCTACAACCAATTGTTTGTAAGTCATAAGAGCTCAATTCCGGAAGATAACCCCAACCTAGTTGCAGCTTTGTTCATTTTGTTAAGGCATGCCGCCAGATTTTCACACGAAATCTCACACAAATTAAATGCGGTACGGAATGTGTAGGACGAGTGATTGGTATCCAAAATATATAATTCAACTGCCTCAAAATATGCATTGGTGATAACTGAATGAGTAAACTTGTTTGGACCTCACTATTAAGTGAAGTAAAGTTTTGTACATGTCACGCACTTGGGGAAAGATGAAATTTCACTTACGAAAGAGTGCGACAGGTGAAAGCCTGACTGGATTGTGTGTTATAAAAGTAGTATGATTAGTAAAAATAAGGGTGTAAAAAATTGTCTGAATACAGTGGAACACGAATAGTTCACTGGAACCATCAATGTGCATATGAAAGTGAGATATTAACCTAAGATTTGACAGCGGAAAACCCTATGTTTGGGGTTTTGTCTTGAGGCCAGTTCGTGAAAACATTACAGTCAACGTTGAGTTGACATATATTTTCCAACTTGAGTGTTAATTTTTTATCACGTCGAAGAAGGCAGAATAAAAATTAGATAGGTGATCAAGGTAGGTAGTGTGACCAAGTGCAACAAAAAGTCTGCTGTGAGTCTTGTGGACTATCAAAGACAGTCGGCATGAAACGCTTTGAATTTTCAAACTTTTGATGATCAGGTCAGTTGGTCAAGATGTTGCTATCTCTATCCTGTTATCAGGTCAATCGGATCTAATGCTTACCAATATGTTTCAGCTGGCAAACTGGTGGGATGAGGGAAACTAATCGGACAACAGACAACGTACCCATCTTGTAAGTTGAAAGACAAAATTTGGGTTACGTAACAAGTACCCAGTAGATACAGTTCGACCGTTCTAATCAGTTACAATATGAGGACTATGACGCGTGGTCATGCAAAAATGGGATCAATATTTCGACTTAACTGTATGGTCATATAATGCTGTGGTGGATTTTCTCAACGTCTTATTCGTCAGTGCAAAAACATATTTAAAGATATGAAAGTGTCGAACTCCACTGATAAAAGAAAGTAGGCCAAGAGAAGAGTTAAAAAGAAGCAAAACATCTGTATGACTTATAAGCAAGCAGCTAGCCCAATTCAGCACAGTCTCTACAACATGCCAACTTGCGATGGTAGTAACAACTCGACGGGACAACAACGCAACTCTTTTAAAATTATATACTCCCGAATAGAAATGGGGTTTAGGTTTTGAATGTACCGAAAACAACGTTATACGGTCAGAAATTCTCTCTCTGTCTGTTTTCCATCTGTCGACCTAACCCATTCATCCATAAAGTTTGACTTCAAGCACTTACCTTCAAACGTCACTGTAAATCATACTGACTGTCAACCAGACCTCTAGGCGCAAGTTCGTGCATCCAATTCACTCTTCCAACGTCTGTTGCCATCTGAGCTGGTCCAGTTTGTTCCATTTGACAATTGTGATGTGTTAACAATCGCTGGTTTAAGTCTGTACAGCATCAATCCTAAAAGCCAATAGGTCTTTTGTTGCCTCTCAATTCGCCTCTTGTCTTCTAGTACCTGCAGACTGGTTTCAAGGTTGGCTCATTCAAGGCGTCACTGGATGATTCACTTTATTACTGATCCCTGTTCCCTGGCCTGCTACACTTTGTCCCAGCTTTGACGACGTTAACGTACTGGTGTCTTCGGCCAATCCAGTGATTACAGAAACACGTATACGAGGGCTGAACATAATCACTAATGATCATATTTCTTGAGATACCGTGAAAATTTCATACAAAACCCTGCCAATTCTTCCATAATTACGATCCATTACATGCATATTATCTTTGGTCAGATCGCAATTATACGCCACCTGTGATAATTGTATCATCACAAGCGATGGTTGCTGATCAAATGAACACGCGTTTCGGCTAGCAAACCAAAAGCTTACAGAATTTCAACCTCTCACAGATCATCTGTGTTTGTTTAGTCCAGACAGCAACAACGTCAACCGTGTCCCCATCCGTTCGAATGCAAATATCGTGAAATACTACATTAAAGCGACATTCCGAACTAACAGACAAACTTGCACCTGATAATGAAATTTCAACGTCACGCACGGTGATTATCGTGTTGAATTGTTGAGATTTCAAAGCACATAACCAAGACCAGAACAAAGCTTATTGAATCGATACTTGGTTGTTCGGCGTACACCAATGTTGAAAATTTCTCGCGTGCAGTATGGCTGCTATCAACTCAATGTCTGACTTATGTACCTGTCCTCAAATCTAATCGTCCTTGAAACGTATTGGGGACAATCTAAAACGTTCTCCGTATTTCCCAGCCGCTACGGACAAGAACAGTAGAAAGTTATATTCCCGATAAGCAGTAACGCCTCTCTATCAGCTCAGAATCCATAACAAACAAAATATCACACTAAGTGCGGGTAATTCAGAATGAGATGAATATATTTGATAGAAAATTCTTAAGTGATGATAACCGTGACACATGAATGTAGGCATTCCTACTATTAATGACGCTGATCACCTGCAGTCAACTTAGCCAGGTTTACTGAATTCAATTTTACTCCCATCAAGTGTTTATCTCAAACTAATTTCTGTCTCACACCAAATTAACAAATGCGATGCCTCATCTTCGTTGTTAAACTTAAGGGTATACACATATACGTGTAGGTGTATGCATGCACATACGTACGACCATAAACCGTAGAACAAAATTACCTCACTCGTCTCCAATGCGGCCCAAGTTTGGATGCATTCGCCGCCAGAAGATGTGCTTGTCACAGATGCGTACTAAAGTTCCGTCAACCGGGAACGACGAGAGTAGTGTATGCGTGTGTGTATGTACGTATGTTTGTGTGCTGATCGTCCTATACCCTCCCCTCCTTCCTTTTCAAATCTTCGACAATTGCAGTTAAGGCGATCGATCGTCGGAAGGGATGAGTACTGATGTGAAACCACCTTCGAGGTCTATTTATTTTACTGTAACGAACTCAATCGATACGAGATAATCAGTGTACCTGTGTGTGTGTGTAGGCTGAACAGAGATGGTTAGTCTACGAAACTGATACCATTCATAATTGAAGGAGGCTCATTGTTTGTCTGCATGGATGAGTGATCCAGCCACCGTGACAAACTTGTATACTGCGCAACGACTCGCTGCTTTCAAAAGGGATACGGGTTTGAATTTGGACCATTTTGTTTTTATCGTGCTTGGAAATTGTTAACCAACAATAATTAAATATAAGCTAAGCAAACTAGTGAAATCTGCTAAGTATAGCTCGCACTATAAAGTTATTTAAAAAACAGTGGAGTATCAAGTTCGTAAGTGCAAACTAACGATGTAGTGCCTAGTTGATCAGGTATAATTTTACTATGCGTTGAGAGTTCGATAAAGAAACCTCGCGCGCGTCGTTAATGTGAGTCACATAAATATCGGCAAGCACCACCTTTAAATCAATGGTGTACAATCTATCATATCTTCAATCTCTCAATACACACTGTATTCGTGTCTGCTACGTTCACTGTACATATAGACTGCTTGTCAAGTGTTTGAATCAACAAACACACACACTTCATCTTTACTTGTTTTGTTTTCCACTCTCACTTGGTCGTCGTCTATGTAATCTAACTGTGACAACGTCCATTTTAGCATACTAGAAGAACCGGATTCGCTGAGGTTTCTGTTACTGAAGAGAAAATTTTTTTAAAACATACACAGTGTAATAGAATCTGTTGTGAACAGTTACCGTGAGTTATTGTACGTAGCTTTGCAACAATGTTCATTCATTTCATCGCCCCCATTACAAAATTAGTGAGTCCTTGATCATAGTTATTGTTTGTCTGGTGTTCCAACATTCCTCTTATCCGCAAACTGTCTAAAAGATTTTCGTATGACCAATTCTTCATTTGTATGTGTAAGCTTTTTTTGTTAGCACAACTAACTTTAAACAAGGTCATTTTGCTTTGGAAAATACCGTTTTTGTTAAACCTCCAGAATTATATCGTCGTGATCTCAGGCTTTGGTTCGTTTAAGTTGAAGCCACTTCTTGATACTCGATGCATCCGTTCACAAAAGCCAATGTAAAACTTTGCAGTTATCAATCTCCCTGAGCAGTTCACTGTTGAAGTCGCCGACCGTACATACGCACAACAAAGCGTTAAACTCTGACACATTAAAAGCCACGATTAAAGGATAAAACGCAGTAACTGATTAACAAAAATCGCGGAAACTTTTTACAGGGATACAGGAGGTCAAAAAAATTCCCGTACAGCTCATCCACCACATGACGCAGCTTAAAAGTATACATAAAATTAGCGAACAGTTTCCGCGTACACTGTGGCAAAAAAACTACCTGACTGTAGTCTAAAAATATTCCTGTACATAAAATGCCAACGCTGGCCGAACAGGTAAACGAGAGCTACCAAAGTCGTTCAGTTTCTTACGTACAGTTATCAGTCTTCATCGAGCCATAATTGATGGGTCGAGTTGAATGCGCTAAAGCAACACTTTTCTTACATGAATCTGCAGTTCTCAACCATTAGCAAACAGCTGACGAAGCAGTTGAGGTGTCCTCTCTATCGTCACCGATCTCAAAGTCGTTCAGGCAGACAGCTGGATAATGTTACCACCATCGACGGTTTGTCTCTAGGGCAGTCCGTTGTATAATTCGTCACACAGAATCTCTTGTTAGGAAATGCCGAGGCCAGACAATAATGTCGATGTTGTGGACGGTTCCCCAAATAGTCACTCATTTTTTTAATCAGCCGTTTCACCTGCTTCAACTTTCTCGTTGATACAAGCACACACATTAGCATAATCTCATTAAAAAATGACAACCGCAACCGCCCATCGACGCTGCCCATATCGCAGGCTGTCAATCGTTTAGCTATTCAAACCTGCTGCCTATTCATGATGTCGACCTTAAGCATCATTTTCCCGGAAGATTTATCGTCGCGGATGTACGGTACCCGATTGCCACCCTATTCCTTGAAATCACCTTTCCGATGGATTGAATGGGAAGACTGTCTGATCGAAGATATGTTTGTCTCGGGCCTACCATCAAATTCCTGCGGTCTCGGATGACCGTAATGAACACCCTCTTTGAACTCTATGAATTCGTCCGCGTGCCATTTGACTTAAGAAATGCTGTTCAGACTTTTAAAAGTCAGTGATGACATACTCCATGGCATTGATTTTCATGTACGTTTACGTTGATGCCATTTCCGTCGCGAGTAAGGACGTCTAACAATAGGTGTCACAGTTATACAAGTGACTCTTTCCAATAAGGTGTAACGCTTAATTATATGAAGTGTATTTTCAAAGTGAATTTTATGGATTTTCCTGAGTATCATGCCGACCTCTATGGTGTCCAACTTTTACATAAAACAAAATGCCATCAAAAATTATACACAATCACAGTCCTTGAGAAGTATACGATGTTCCTTAGCAACTGATAATCACTATTGTCGCTTCAATTCAATGTGTTCAGAACTGTTAAAACACTGCGTCTTATCTCCAGAAGTTGAAGCTTTTTTTCTCATTGTCGAAGAGGCCTTATCTAAAGTGAATGCATCACCTCATTCAACGATAGAAGAAAGCTTGTTACTCATTTGCAAAATCGTCGTATCTCATCTAGTATTTGACGCTGTTCAACAAAGGAATGTGAAGGGTAAAATTCAGTATTTGTCCCTTTTCTTCTGAAAGTTATAATTATTTCAAATATGCTACAGTACATTTGAGCATGGGTTAATGATCATTTACCTTGCCACTGAACACTTTCAACATCTTCCGGAAGGTCGCAGCTTCGTCGTTTTTACTGACCATAATCCACCGGCGTCCGCCTTCCATCCTCCTACCGACCGGTACTTTTCGAGGAAGGTAAATCACTGGCATTTTATCCCCTCGTTCACCATTGACATCGATTTTTTCGACGGCTCCAGTAACTTCGTCACAGATGCTTTGTCATGCCCGTATGTCAACCAGATATTCACATGTGTCATTGACCTTCCCGCCCCCGCGAACTCTCAGGTCAATGATTCCGAAATCTACCAAGTGCGCGACAATCCCCTACTGAAACTACTCAACCTGCTTTACTTCAATCAGATTCCCCAACAGTAAATATCGACCGTTCGTCCGTTACGCACATTGGTTGAACGTTTTTATCAACCTCTAATCTTTATCAAACCTTAACATAGGCGTCAAAACGAAGCTTGCTACTGGACGTTACGTTTGAACAAGCATTCGTGAAGACGTCCTCAAATGGGCTAAACAGTGCCCGGCATGTAAACGCAGTAAAATGCATTGTCATACCACCACCATATCCGGACATTTCTCTGTCATTCAAAAGGGAAATTTTTTCAACGTACATAGTTTGGTAGAACCTGTTATGAACAATTAGGATTGTTCATTATTCATTACGGGCCGGTTCTGTGTAGTATGAAGGAGAAGAATTGTATAGGGAACTTCTGGAGAATTTACAAAGCTGACTGTCTTTTTAGTAACTCAATTTTACAATCGAAATGGATACATGATATTCACCGAGGAACTACAGTTTCGATAAAAACATATTGAATTAAACAAAATTACGTGTGACCCACTAATATCGTAAAAGATCGTGGATATCCGAGAATGATGAGATAAGTTATGTTATTTGCTAATCTTAAATCGCTGATGAGTAGTTATCGATTGGAGTCAACAGGACAGTTACTGGTGGAAACACTTCTGTAGTTGCCTTGTACACACTTCACAACAGAGAATGTCACGTTCGCAAAATACGTTGGTTTTACGCACGTGTGTATCGGAATATAGAAAGCATGCATTCGATATTTTTTTCATTGCCACATCCGACATCACAATACATACTACTGGCTATCAAATCTTGTTGTTCTCGTGTAGATAGATGCATTCGACTTGTTGTGACAGCAAAAGACGCTTGGCAAACTCCCGTATAGGTCATGTCAAAAATCAAACCACAAACGCGTACATTCATTTGCACGTTAGACATACATTCACATACATCATTGTCATTCGCCTTGGTGGAACTTCTGCCGTAGCGCTTACACACTATTCCGATAGTCTATTCTTGTCCGTCGTCTTCCTGGCGTTCGCAGCTTGCCTTTTTGTTCCTGGATGTAGCCTGTGGGTAATGTACTACTCGTGAGTAGTATACTATTCACAACGAAACTGCCTGTCATACAACAGACTGAATTTATCGGTGTAGGCACTTTCAAGGTCATTTACACGTAGAGGCGTGAGGAACGCGTATGTATAAAAAAATGTCCATGCGTTATACCCAGACCTCATCTCAAGTTAAGGTTCACGATGAGCCGTCTAACAGGTTCAGTATCAACAGCAGTGTGCGTCAACGCTGTTCACTTTCACCACTTTTCTTTGATTTTCCCACAGATAAAATCATGAATGACTGTCTGCAACACCCACAAGATGCTAGCTTGGATCTCCTACTTAGACCTACCTGATTGGTTTTGACTATGCTTACAGGAGGGTGCTACTGTTAGACTATTTTCAAGCAACACACCAGTTCACCGTCGAACGCTTCGGAATGTACTTTACAGTCGTCAATTACAAAAACTGTTGTGATTACATGGGTCTGATTCTGGTAATAAATTCATGGAAGTTGTTGATCGGTGTGTGTATGTAGGAAGTTTCAGTAACAACGACGTGGACATAGGAAGTGAAACGAAAAACTGTATCTCCAATGCCAGGAAGTCCTTAACAAATGTGGAACATCTCCGGCAAAAAAAAGTATCTCCTAGAAGTTTGAAGGTTGCAAGTGTGAGAGCTGAGCAACATTAGAATGAAGAAACCCAATCATTCATGTTAGAAGATGTTAACCGTCGTGAGATATTTCACCATCGATGTCTGCGATCAGTCTAACGCATCCGGTGACACAAACTGATGAATAACAAGGAAGTTGGAAACGGAAATTCGATTGCAGATGTCAAACGAGTTAATTCTTTCCGCCTTTACGTGTTTACAAAGTTATTTGGTTAGACCATGCACTAAGAACAACAGCTAGTCGTTTGTGACACTGAACATTTTAAGCTACCGTTTGACATTAGAAGTATGGTTGACAGATGATGACCAGGCGTAGAGAAATCACAAACGGGTTAGCCACTGTAAGTCACGTTTGTCTCTCGAGATCGGATCACCGCAATTCACAGAGTTGATAGCTGAAGACCTAGGGTGAAGGAGCGGATAGTCGAATGCCTAACCATTCACCTCGTCAAAATGGCAATTGCTATCATGTTTGAGCTTTATATGCGTTAAAAGCAAGGGTTTTCAAAGTACTCTAAACAACGTCTTTATAAGTATCCATTGGTTACTCAAACTGGAATTTTCTGACCCACGTAAACTGGTAAAAGCGGATAATCTTCACAAATAAATTTTGCAGGTTGCGCACAGGTAGTAGGTGCTGAGAAAATTGTGTGTACCAATGAAATACAGATGAACAGTTGGACGAACACAACAGGTGTTCTAAATGTATAATTTGAACGTGCAATATCCTTCGAATACTGATCGCAAGTAGAAGTGTAGTAGGAAAACAGGCAAACGAAATTTCAAGTGAAATGTTCTATCTGGATAAGATTATTCTTGCTGGCAATAAAAAACCAGTTAGCTTTGCTTTAAACTGTGACCGAAATGACATCTAAATCAACGTATGCAATCTTTTAGGAGTGCACAAAGCGGTCAACATAATCATCAAATGTGCCACGAAACTGATGAGTAATGATGGTTTCAGAAAACAATAGGGTGGCGAACAAGCTCGTTTCGGTTATTCATCGTCAGGCTAATTACATAATATTTCTGCGACTTCATTCTGTGTATACTCATTTGCTTGATCCTGTTGCGCTAGTTACGTGGGTCGCACGGCCATGCGCATATCTGAACGTATCCGTGAGCATCATCCAGCCTGGATCAGTAGCGTAGTCACTAAGACAATTACCAGCGCAACTGTTGTACACCTCGTTGATACACATCATACTGTCAACCCAAACTCTCAGTTGCGTTCGATTTACCGAGAAAACGCCAGTCACTCAAAATTGGAATTCGACTGAAAAATCCACCCTTGTGCACACAGAAACGCTTTGTTCGGGCGGGGAAGTTGCCATAGGCAACAACCCAAACTACGACCGATCAAAACGCCATGGTCCAGTTGCGTTATAATTGTGACGCAATCGTAAAAAAACGTTGTCTCCGTGTCTGCCGATGACGTGTCTGACCTCACTCGAACTCGTTACTTGTTTTTTTTCGTTTCGCCTTGACAACTCTGTTTCATATAAATGTTATGTAATTAGCCTGATGATGAATAACCGAAAACGGGCTTGTTCACCACATTACTGTTTTCTGATTACTACTCTGGGGATCATTAATTATGTTTTATTGTTCAAAATTAGCTACCAACAACAGCTGACCAAACCAATCACATAAGTACATGAGTTCCGATAAATTGTTCTTCCTGCGAGAAGCGTTAGACGTCAATTTCGATCACGTTAGGATTCCCAAGTAGAGCACACACTTGCCTCAGTATATAATGCAATATCCAGTGGGTTAACCATAAAAACCTGTGGATTGGGGTAAAATTCTCAGTGGAGGCGAGGAAAGTGATTAGTTCAAACAGTGGGGAAGCTTAAATCCAGTAATTCTTCTCGAAAAGTATGATGAAAAATCTCCACGAATGGAAAAGCTACAACCAAATTCAAGTGGCAGTCAGCTTACAACATTATTCATGATGAAACTGCTCTAAAAAGAAAATATTTCCAGAGGATTCAGATTAAAAATTCAATATTAACAGGAGTTCTCGTTCACAGAAGGACACATTTGTGTGAGTTTTACTCCATGGTACCAACTGGGAACGTCTGCTTCAAAGTGAAACCAAGGTAGCCACTTTTTATACTGTCAACTAACTAATTAGAGATCCGACTGAACAAGCTCCCTGAAATATGTGGGCAACCAAGGTCACGTGTGCAATACTGAGCCAGCCACTTAATTACTGTCCATTGGCAAAACACAACTAAAACTGGAATGTTATCAGCAACAGCTGCTTCTCAAGTCCTAATTTTATTCCAAAATCGGATTTCGGATAGTTGTGAACAGTGGTGGTGATGTTCGTAGCTCGAGTTGATGATTTTGTTTGTAGTTTGACCGAACTCTACGCTCAAAAACTCTACGCTATAATAGTTACGTACTGATGATGTCACCTCGCTTGGTGATGAAATGTTTGCAACCTAAATGCCAAGCACGGCGAATATACTAATACCAAAATCAGATTTACCAGGAAACACTTCATTGTCAAGACTGGACCACAACATCAATACAGAAAACTGCGAAGAATTTTGTCAAAAATTCTCACATACGATCATGGAAGTGTGAGGCACGTGTGGGTCACAACAATAAATGGTTTTTGATGGAATAAATATACACACTTCAGTCGACTAGAGCAAAAGTAATATAACTTAATATATTTTAAAAACACTAATTCAGATTACAACTTAAATATCTAATGGCTTGCTGGTCAAGGCATACCATTAGTGTTGAAAACAACATACTTTGGTTGCACACAGTTCTAACTATACATATTGACGCAATTGTTACATTGATGGCGTGTTTTTTTCCACCGGGTACACAGACAGACAACGTGTAAGATTTACGGTAAACGAAAATGACCAATACTCACGTAGCCTGTTCTTCGTATTCTAACCGAATTGTCGTTCAGATGAATCTTGCAATTTTTTAAAATCAGCCCAAAGACGTTTAATGTATGTTATAGCTATTTTAGCCGGGTCAATAGAGCGGTTTGGACAATAATGAATAGCAGAGCTTTCGTTACAATATGTTTGATACCTCCAGAACAAGTCCGTGTTATCAGACTCTAGGTGGCTAGGAGTTCGTTGGTTTAATCTAATGTGACAGAGAGAATAGTCCTGTAAAACGCGTGGAGCATGAAAGTTTTAATACATAATTTGCTCACGTGGAAGTAAACTCAACTCAGTCTGTAAGCTTAATAGTATCTGTCAGTACACCAATACCATGATGACAGATCAATACTGTAGGCTACTCAGTGGTCTAAAAAAGGTGAAGGGGCAAATCGGTTGAGCACTACGACTGAATCAGAACGACTGCCATCTTATAGTGAACCAATGACAATTGAGTATGTTTATTGACTACCAACTATTTCATATTAATGCATGTTTCATTTTTTTTAATCAGGGCATAGATGTTCATCCACGTGCATAAGAAAGGCTAAACTAACCAGAGTCCCTCTAACAGCTCATCGACAGTTTGATGAAAATGACCACATTAAATGTGTGCACGCTTCATGTAAGCACATGATTACAAAACTGTCGAGATGTTGGCCACTCTAACAGTTAAGAAGGACTGAGATGAAGTTTGCATCAGTGAAATGCACAGATATTGTCATCCATCCAACATAATGAAAGCAGTTACGACCTTCATATGATTCTACTGACTGGACACTAACCTCGATAAAAAGACCCGATTGTTTAATCCAAATCAGTTACCAAATCTTATCACAAAGGTTGTGATGAGTACATTCATTTCCATTGTCAAACGAAACAGTTTGCGAAACCAGTGCTAGAAATAAGAAAATTCAAATCTACAGGCGGCAAACAAAACAAAGCAATGCTTCGTGTTGGTGTTTTCGAACAAAACGAACTGAGTGGTCAATAGGTGCTTGATTTACTCACGAAAGGAATCACTGCTAGTGGTGACCTGTCACTGAAGGCATGCTGCACAAATTCGTAGCACATACACACACGCACAATCACAGATTATTTGTTAGTGAAACTATGCTTTATTTGGGCACAGCCCGCGTCTTCTAGAGAAAAAAACGCAACCAAACCCAATCACACGTATGTACACTCATAACGGTAGTCGACAGGCTATTTTCCACGCCTTTTCCACCAAATCGCGCACAACTGATGCTACTGGTCAGGAGAAGAGTGACGATGAATCACCCAAAACAGCCTCAGACAGAAGTAAGGCAAGGATTAATCGATCGGCTGGGGTCGTAACCCTATGGAATTCGATTCACAGCACACTCGTGTAGAGCTTTACGGAACAAAGAGGACATTTTGTTCAACCAATCAAGACAGACGCATGTGAAAGGACGAAAAAAAGCATAAACACACGCAATTATGTCACTCAGACGATTCCATCAAGCGTTGTTCATACAGTTGATCAACGTAGCTTACTTAGAAGCCTAAAATGCATATAAAACATCAATGCGACGAATGTTTGTCGATAATTATTCCTAGGACCAATACAGGTATAATTTGAACTTGCCATGAGACAGACCGCGAAGTTCATCAAGCATCAGTGAGATGTACGACAATAGTGCTAGTATAACTGATTCTTGATGACCGGTTCCTATCCAGGCTGAATGATACAGTTTGATCGTGGATAGAAATCGATTGTCGAAAATCAATCCCATGACCACTTCAAGAATTTCACGATTTGTCTCATTATGTGATCTAATGAAACCTCTGCAAATTGTGTTGGCTTTAGAAATAAATAGCGAAAATTACTGTCCATCACATCGTTAGTTCTATATAAAATAAACGAGGACAAACTTTAGATAGTGAACTGAAATGTATTTGAAACAGTTGTCTCCACAAAATCTCTTTGGATTCCAAAGAATACGAGTTAAACTTTTGTGTATGTCAGCGGATACGTAAATGTCATCAGATTGGACAGAATTTTCCGAACTGAATGAACATATGTCTGTTGAACACCAAGCCACAGTTGTCAATCGTGGGAATGTCAATCTAAGTTATCTACAGAAGTAATGCATTGGAATACAAAAATGACAACTGACAAAAAGCCAAAAATGTTGAAGATGATCTGAACAGGCTTACCTGACGAAAATCACTACACACATATCCATTTGATTTCATGCAGTAGTAGTCTATGGTATTCCTTAAAACAACCCTAAACAACCTCAGAAACCACAGAACGCCGGTTATGAAAGTATCATTAATATCATGCCAAAGAAAATCTAGGAGAGAGCAACAAACGAAATGACAGACAAATGAACCGGAAATTCATCGGTAAGAGGTCCACTCAAGCGGACAGATTCGTACCGGATGTTCAACTCACCACGAGTAGTGCGTACAGAATCACTCCACACGACCAGACATCTGCCATTCTTCCATCGTATTTTTCACCCTGAATGAAATTCATGAAAAAATTACACCAACGGAAGTTTGATTCCTGAACTCGCAATGGGGCATGCATTTGAGGAGTGCAGTTCGAGCTGGTGCCACACATGAAACTACGGACAAGCACACAAACAACAACATGAAAATCACAATACACCCACTTCTTTGCCTTCTAAGGTGGAGTAACATGCCAGTGTAACTAATCTCTACACAAATAGTTGACCATGCAGGACAGTGACCCAGATTTTGGACTAAGACATATATGTGTTTTACAATTACATGCAGCTTACCCGGATAACTTCCGGACAGGCATAATGGGGTGACCTTGGCAGGTGAATGGCAGAAATAGTCGTCATGTGTGCACAGTAGATTATTGCGGATAGCAAATGGAAGGAACACCCATCGTATGTGACCGCACCGAACCGAATAAAACACACTAAATCAGCCATGGTCGGCAAAACAGTATCTTAACATGATTAACAAGCTAACGCCGCTTCCATAGAAAGTGCGTGTAGCAGCCACAACACATCAGAGGACCTTACCCACTGCCGAACATAGGTTGGCAGCGAAAGACTTGGAATTTGCATACAAATACATATATGTTAAGCTTCAAATCTGACCAAAAGATCCTGTGACTCAAGCAGCAGTTTGTCGCGACGTTGACCAGAAAAATGCCTAAAACTACATCAAAATATGACTAAGAGGGAAGGAGTTTGAATGAAAAGCGAGTTAGACCACTGAGTATAAAACTGTCATGGCTCTCGACGAGTAAAGCTGGACAGCATTTACACATGGCGGTTCGGGTGATCATGCAATGTCCCCAAGTCGGCATCTACCAACTTTCCTCCTCGAAGCCACCAAGTGTGATAGATTCATGACCACGTTGTTTTCTGCTCAGATAACGAACTTCACTAGTCGCTGGTGGCCGCAGTTGTTAACAAGCTCTGAGCTATGTACGATCCACGATGTGTCGACGCATACTAGGTCATCTTACTACTAAAACATTCGCAAGGGTTAAATAACTTAGAGACGGCGATCGTGAAGATACATGTACACTATCACTTTTGACACGCTGCTTTGTAATCTGAAGTTTCCAACCACCAAAGCAGATAACAAGGGGCCTAAATCTACAACTAACAGTTGGAAAAGTTACTTAACAGAGCCATCAGAGGTCACCAATTCTCATCGGATCGCCTCATAATGTTAGACAAAAGGGCTTTAGTAAAAAGTTGCTTGATACGACAGACGCCACATTGGCAGACGACTATTGTGAATGATCTAGTCACTTTGAACTGTTCGAAACCAATAAGGGACCGATCAGACATGTGGTAAGCTACAAACCCCATCAAGAATAGAGTTAGTAACAAATGTTCCCTGACTGCACCATCAAGTTAACCCACAGCAACTTAATGATTCATCGCGCATAAATCCTACACACAAGAACAACTGCTGGCTAACTCAGGCGATCAACCCAACATTACCGGACAGTCTTACCGAGACCCAACTGTGCTCAGATCAACGTTATCTTACCAGTGTCATTCTCGGATAAAACATTGGGATCGAAATAACTGTCCGCGGAGTGGGTCACACGAGTCATTTTAAGCTGAGAATGTACTATTTTGAGAGCAGTGTGAAACGTACCCAACCCAACGTGGAAAATAACGGTTTACAAAGTTCCACGGGGTGTACAGTAAACTGTGTGGGAAAAGTTAATGGTGTTTGCCACTAACAATGTGACCTTCTGACCCCCAATTCACACACCTTTCAACTTACATCGTTTTGTTTTTGTCACGTACTCCGCATACAAAATAGAGCTGACGAAATCAACCAAAATGCCAGTATACTACGATGTTTGTCTTCATGTTAGTTTAACGAACTCGATCAAAGCAGCATCTTGCTCAAAATGACCTACATACTGGAGAACTTAACCGGACAAAGTATAAGAGAAATTAACGATTGGCATTCTGCTTACACAAAACTATGAAACAAAAAGTCAAGGTAACGATATACATCTTAAAGTGAACTGAAGAGATGCTATTGTGTTGTCAACATGTGCTCATGTAACCAAATAAGAAAATAGACAAGGAAAGCATTAGCTTCATTACAAACTGAAAGTTATTTTCATACGATTTTAGCTTATTCTTTCTGATAATTTATTCAGCCGGTTCGTTGTGAAGTGAGCCAACGGCAGTTCAAATTCCCGATCACTCATCATCTTCATAGTGGACAAATAATGCCTGAAGTGAGGTGATTTCACCTACTAGCAAGAACGGTCACACAAGGTATCGTCCGGCAGATACACTCACATTGCACACATGCTTGGTAGACGTTTGCTCACTTTTCCATACTTCGGTACATTAACATAACTGTGTGTTTTAACACTATGCGTAAGTGCTCGGTTTGCTGGTTAACTGATAGTCATGATAATTGGGTCTTCGATTTATTTTTGATTAACTTTATTCACTCAGAAAGACCACTTCGAAAGGTTAGTAACTACCATCTTTTCAGTAGTGTCTAGTTGGGGTCTAAGTTGATTTATATCTAGAAAGAAGTGCTCGGTAGGTTAGATCGAGGGTAAAAGTGAACTTCGACTGAAACGGGATATCAAATTAAGCTTGCCAAATCATCACAGACGGTAAACTATGCAAATATTTGCCGACATTAATTCTGGTGACAGCATCTATTATTTTTAACGCAAACAAGTTTCATTATTCAGAATAAGATTAAGATAAACTGAACAATCAGTTATCTTAAGAGAGAACCTAATTTCGTAAAATTCGGACTACGGTTGGATTCGAAATAGCAACAGAAACACCATATCCAGTTGTAGCAAGTGTTCTGCTAACTGACCTACGGAACCATACCGGACGATCGGAAGTATCACATTTGACTCATTTAAAACAGTTCAGGCCTTAACCGAAAGCTTCGTCAGACTAGATGAATCGCTTCAGTGTTCCGTGGTACTAAAGGCAGGTTAGAATTAATTAAACTAACCAAAAGAAATAACTGAACGGAGCAGAAGGCAATAGGTCACAGGTCAAGTGAACAGAGACAGGAGTTGATACTAAGTTCGAATTGCTAATGACAGAAGAACGGGGACATGTGGACAGGGAGACATAAATGAAATTAGGGTAGATAATCAGATAGGTCGATCAAAGAGTCACTTGTTCTGTTCGGAAGTAAACAGAAGAGCCATAATCGCTATGTGTTGGAAACTGTCGTTTCATGCAGCTGTCAACGCAAGTCAGATCGGTTTATCTGTGATAGGCTGCCATGTGCCAGAGTTTAGCCCATCAACTCCACTTACAGCATGCTTGGACTTCGCAATTGTGACGGCCTCTGTAACTAAATACTCCTAAGTAGTTCTAAACCCTTCTGTAATTATTCTGACAGGTCCTTCGTTAACTTGGTGGCCTGTGATTAACGCATTCGAAAATTGCTAAGCCAACTGAGTTAATGGGGCTTTTCTAGTCTTCTATCGATGCTCACTCATTCTAGTTCTTAGAACTCTCACCATCCACTCAATATAAACTTGTGAATAGCCCCTGTATTTCAGTCTGTACATGCAAATACTATTTTTTCAATCAACAAGGAAACGTTAAGATAAACCAATAGTTTACACGATGTCACCACCTTTCGAAACCAGTCCTACTATCTGGTTCCTGTAAGACCCTACAAATAAACGCTTACGTTACTTTCATGAATGAAATAACAACAGTGTTCGGTGTTGTTGTAACTGGATCGAATACCCGTTTTGACTGTATTTCAAAAACCTGATTTAGATAACCTCCATTCACTAACGTAACTAATGCTTTTTTTCTGTGCTATCTTTTGGTTATCATCATTTGTGTATGGATGAATTGGTTCTACGAGAAATTGAGATGGCGATGTGAAGACAACTTATAGCTAACAATGTTAGGTACGTCTGTGTTGGTTTGCACCAGATGGTAGTCTTCAGGCTTTGCCTTATCCTATGAACTAGAATGTTTAGAAATACTAGATTCTAGTTCCGCTGTCCATCTGGACTGCGGATCGAGATGATTAGGGTTTCAACTTGATCTCCTTTCAAACTATTTACAAAGTGTCGTCTACATACCGCTACCAAACTTTCGATAGGCTTTCAATTTTATTCAATGGTTTCTCCTCATATTGTTTCATTCAAAGACGTGCTAAACAGGGGACACTGGAGATTTCATATCTAAATCTCGTTATTGAATATATCAGTGTGTTACAGACCGTTCGCCGGAGTAAGACTGTGCAAATGAATGTGCAAATGGAGAGATGCAAAAGAACAACGGACGGTCAGTATAATGGTAAAGAGAAGGAACCCGTGTGCGACAAGGCACTGGGTTCATGTCAACTTGGTAAGAACTTCCGCCGACTGCTGTGGCGAAATGCAACAATTCGCTTCAATGTTTGTCGTTGGTCCGGCCAGTACTGAATGCACGCTATGGATTATGACATCCCGCTGGTGTAAACTTCAGACTCCAACCTATCGACATGTTTTGCGACCGGGTAGTGTCAGTACAGTTGTCAAGTTTTAGTTTTACACAGCGGGTTAAATTCTGCATGCTGATCAATGGGTAACGGTGTCCGAATGATGGAGCTGACGGAGGTCAATAACGCAGAGTTGATCAAGCTGAATTCTTCAAGCCTGAGTTTACGAAGTGCGTGCCAAGAATACAAACCGAGCCATCTAGAGGAGCGGAAACCGACAACTGTGATATTAATGCGGTTAAACAGCTGCTTCTGGAAACTGTTTTTCTGAATAAAAAACAGCACTCCTCTGCCTCAGGAACAGTGACAATGGAAGATTTAGTGGGCAGTGTAACACTGATTGTGCCATCAAATCGTGAAGTATTTGTTCGGTTGTGGTTGATTCGAACGTTTTCGTGAAAATGGATTGGTCGGGGTGCACCTGTCGAGTGACCTTTAAGGCCAAGTGAGTAACTACATAGGATGGTACGTACTAAGCTGATTTATATATGACAGGTAGGTATCCAGATTTAATAGGAGACATTTGCACAACGTTGAAGAACGGTGAGTGGACAGTGAATTACTTCGTCTGGTCAATATGGTGACCGGGTGCGCACCCAGTACTGGACAGACTGAAGACAAATATTGAACCGGGTGACAAACATCCGCTAGAGTAGCCAGAAAAGACTCTTGTCAAACTCACTTGAACCCGGTGCGGCATTACACACGGGTTCCCTCTCTCCATCATTATACTGACTGGCTGCTGTTCCTCTATGTACATATCCATTTGCACAGTCAAATCTCTTATCTTGGCAAGCGGTTTGTGACACGCCCTGGGAGCCACACTGTATATGTTCAAAGTGTAAACATTATAATTCATAACTAAGCATACAAATATCCTAAAGGTACTATCTAGTCGGTAGTTAAGTTTGTTCTTTCCTTCACTGTAGTGTTGCCAAATGATACTAGGATCAAGTTAGCTTGTGAAAAAAAGTGACAGAAGATTTGCGAAAATGCAACTGCATTTCGTATGCAACCGACGCTTCTCCAAAAAAGTCACAGATGAGCTTTAGCAACAACAAAACTTGGGTATTATGCGTCTCCTAGATATGATTCGTTTGAAAGGTTCATCTGAAAACGAACGCTAAGAACACAAGTGTATTTACGAACAGTAAAATCTCTATCTACCCAGCAATAGCCAAAAACACTGGTCAAAAGGTTAGAAAGAATCTGTGATTTTGATTTGACTTAGAAGTTGTCATCGAGTAGAGTTCCAAAAGCGGATACTGCGTCTCAAGAAGAAAAGATAAAATAGAATAAACCGGTTGAAAGTTTAGATAAGATTATACGGGCAGGCTTAATATAAGGTAAATGATACAGTTCTTATTAAAGTTTACTTCGTGGACCGTTACTCAGATCACGGTTATGGCAAGGGTATAGATTGTCAATTTCCCTTGACAAGTATGATATAACTATCGTAGTGACAGCCTTATAGTAGTACAGTTTGAAAACTAGGATTCCAGCACTTTAGCTGCATCGAAATGATGAAACCGGACGCCAAATGATTAGGAAACTAAGATACACAATCTCCATCGGCTTTGTCAATAGTACACTCAATGTAGTCAATCTAGATTGGTAACCATGGTTATTGGAAGTAAGCTCATGAAGAATATTGATTGTGTGGGCGGAACAAATAAGGTAGGAGAGTTGGGATGAAAGTACTTACAGATAGCGATCAACTAGCTCTTCGTTCTCAGTCTGACGGTGAGCTCACTTTCTCACATTTGCTCTCACTTCTGGTTCACTCCAAATTGCAACGGTGACCACCCAGCCCATAAGACTGACAGACTAAGTAGACTTTTGATTCGGTTTCTAATTAAACAGTTCTCAATTTTCGCAACCAATCTCTACAAGAGTACCAAAACTGGATACATCTGGACAAGTGTCTCTGTAAAAAACGATAAACCAATTAGTACGGATTGTTCTACTATTGTTTACTTAAAAAAAGTGCATTCCAACTCAGATCAGAAAACAACAATCCTAATCAAGGAATTAAAATTGGTCATTCTACTTAGAAAATACGGCACTCATGATGGTTAGATGGTTGTCTAATGAACATTTATAAATAGACGTGATAAGCTTTCTGAGTTTAGATCTTGCCTTCGAGAGAAAATTCAATAATCATCACAAGCATCTTCTGTAATTCATCATATAGAAACAATTAACTGGAAGGTTCTATATGCAACAGATATCCATTTAGCGAAAAAAAAAAAACTATGGGAGAATGTATTTCTGTTAATGATTAATTCATCTGGCGAAGAATGTAATAATAATAGCAATAATATGCATAAGTAAAGGTCTCGCCGTAAGAATGTTGGTGTACAAAAAGCACATCAATCCAAAACAGACATGGCCTTCTGAGTTGTTTGTTTACACTGAAACATACTCATGCTCTTAGTTCATAGTCATTGAAAAAATGAAAAATCCTAATCCACTGCATTAAGTGAAGGGAAGCGTTAACGCCCTCAGACATCGAAAGGTTAACATCTTGTTGATAGTTTGTTCGGTTCAGCAAACATTAAAATTAGACAAGACGCAAGCATCATTTTTTTTTAAAAAAAACGACAATAATACTCACCCGCAGCTAGTTTCTAGCAAAGAACCTTCCGGTTGCAAAGACGCCATTCCAAAATCGGCCACACGGATGTTGAGTTTATCATCAAGAAGAAGATTTTCCGGTTTTAAATCACGGTGGCTTAATGGTGGAATAATAGGATAAAAGTGCAGTGTGGTTTAGTGTTTAAAAACATTAAATAAATTATATTTGTAAACTGGTTTTGAACGTAGCCTTGGTTATTGCCTAAGAACGCATGTGGCTACAGACCTCTCCGAAAACTGTTTCAGAGTAATCTTTACGGCCTCAAAATGCACGTTCCCTCAAGACTGCCTTATGATTGTGTAACCGAAATACCGAAACAGAAGATGAAATACAGGAAAGAAAATCGAAGCTCGTACGGTTAGAGTGATCTTCCTTAATATAGGTCATCTCTCCTGATAAACAGGACCCTATTAAGAATTTTGGAGCTTGTACTAAAGATACGCTTGATTACAGTGTTACTCTACAACCACAGAAAGCGACCGACTTTAATAGCCCATAGTCGACATTGACGCGAAGATGCAAACAAATGGAGTAAACAACAATTTAGGTGGAGAAGGGAAGGTTGGAGCGTAAGGATCGAATACGTTCAATCGCGCGTTTTTTAAGATTGATCGACTTATGCGTCGAAGAGGTCAAATATCCGTCTACAATACTGAATACGCTTTGTCAAAGTCAACCGGTTTACCGTGAGTGGTGGACAAGTGATCAGTTGAAGTAGATAAACAGAGAGAGTCACGTTCAGTTTCCAAGCTGTAAACAGAGCTTAGCTCCCGATGTCAAGTTTCAACAAACAAGTAGTGAGCTGGGACCCAAGTGCACTGCCAGAAAATTCACGAAACACTTGGATATAACGAGTCATCAAACACGGCAGCGCCATTAAGAAATCCAGTGTGTCATTAATAAAAGCAATTCCAAGCGCCCATACACAAATGTGCAACAACCTCATAAACAAGAGTAGATACGATCAGCCAGGTCGACATGATTTATCCAAACGCTAGTCATACATACTGCATACGGATTTATACCCAGCTGCTTTCGTACAATTTCCTGTATAAAGACAAACTGATAAGTCCGTAAGTGTGCGTGTGTATGTGTGTACGTGGGTGCAATATGTTAGAGAACGCAATGAAAATTTTGTTTATATTAGTTAGGTGTGTCAGATGGTTGAGGTACGAAACAGACACCAACAGAATGGTAGATATGACTACCACCAATACTATTACTACTATTTTTTATTTTGAAGAACAATATATACATCTGTGTTTAAGGAAAGAACCAACGATGACACCAAAAGTAAGCAACAGATATGTAAAAGGTGAATGTGAAAACAAGCTGTATGTCAAATTTGGGGCGCGGCACAGTTAGCAATACTGAACAGTTTTAACAACTCCTCCCACAAAAATATCAAGCGTTAATAGTCCAGTCATCAAATAAAAAGTTACTTGTGTGGTATGTAACAAACGGATTTTAGAACAGGAAAAAAATACACGAAAAAATAATATAAAAAAAAAGAAAATAAGCCTAACGGTTAGTCACACAAAATCAAAAGCTCTTCAAGGCACAGGGGTGCTATCACAGTCAAGGCTCACGTATCGGGACAGAAAAATGTCTTTCATAGTGAGACAACTGTCACAGAGGTGGCAACAGTTAATGCCAGGTTCCCCGCATAAATGTGTCGTAGGTTTTCAGGGAACCTAGAACAGTCAGTAGACATAAATCCTTGACTTCGTAGGAGGGCAGCCCTAGTCGAAGAATAGCGCCACATGAAGAGGGAAATATAATACCGCGAAAAGAGATGATCACAGGTGAATCAGAAAACAGAGTTCACATCACAGCCCATAGTATGGAGGACCGATTGAATGGTGGAATAATCAGAGTCGGTCCTGTACTTCACGACCTTGTCCGTCCAGGCAATTTGGTTTCGGTAGTCATCCACCATACTGACATCAAGCATCACAGCAGCGCCGCCACGAACCGCTATGACATCGGGTTTAATGAATGAGCTCACCGTTGGCATTCGCAACTCCTTTAAGACTGTATTGTCCAAGCTGTGCAGTCGTTTCGCCAGGTCTTTGACCACCCGGTTGTGTCAAACACAACGCATGTAACGGTTAATCCAGTATGATTGTAGAATATAAGCAAGGCTTTCTGGTTGACAGCAGTTGCCACGGCAGAGGTGAGTAGTCACTTAGGCCACCTTGTGAACTTCGGACCTTAGTCAGCAGAGGATTACATCTGAGCTGGATGGCACGGATAAAGATTCTGGGGAAGATGCGGGCTGGATTGAACAGCCCATGATTACAGAGTGAAGAGCATGATACTTCCTGAAGACCACGGCCGTCTAACGAGTGACAGAGTTTATCAAACCACGCCATGTGAGCTTCCTCCTTGTTTGTCATCACTACACTCTGTACAGGTACCGGGACGTTCGCCTCCCTCAAGATAGGGCCAAACAAATTGTCTTTCACCACATTCCGCAGAACTGGACATAAACTGGGGAGAAGTCTTTCCACTAGAGATTTGCGCGAGATGGGAATAATGGTGGACAGAGTCGGCATGCCCAGACTGCCCAAACGAATTGGAGTGTGGATGTAGCCGACTGGTGTGTCTCTAATACTATCGTGAATAAGACTACTATCCCTATTATGAAAGTCAAGTCAAACACAAGTAAAGTTTTCTGCTACTGTCAAGACAACGGTGTACGAAAAAACAAACAGCATCATAAGATGGACCGACACACAGACCGATCTGATGAATCATTTGCAAGGGAGAACGGACTAAAGAGCGTGATCACCTTCACTTTTCCTCGCTCTCATTCACAATAATGTAGGTGCGCTTGTTAATGGGTCGGGCAAAGAAAATTAACTTGCAAAGTGCATGCAATCGAACGTAGGGACGAGGTTGCCATGTCAACGAGGCTGTTATGGCTGATAATTAATTGAATGTTATCAGGTCAAACAGTCAATCGCATGCAAGCAGATGAGTAGGAGTCACTGATTAGGAAGATCAAATTACTAGTAATTATGAGATAACTACCTGGGTTATCCAATAGCTATGAAACGGTGTTCTCATTGGGGTCAAAATTTGATGAATCTCGTGAGGTAAGTTTAACAACGAAACTATCCCTACGTATTCTTCGTACATAAGGATTTTGATAGTAAACAATAACAACTTCTGGAACGTGTTAGCTACTAATTCGAATTCAACAAACTCAACCTAACATTCGGATAATCGTTTGCAATCAAGACTGGTGATAAACGGAAATGTTAAGTAGCAAACGGTTTGTGTCACTTTTGGAGTGATCATTCCGGTTCAGTTAGATCGAAGAAACAGCTTTTCCAGAAGGTTGATGAATTAAAAGGCTCGTAATCATGAACCAAGCAAACCGAGTACAAATGATATTTGGGTAGAAGTAATCAGATAGTCATTAGGTTTCTTTAGAGCTACAGAGTTGTTGAACAGTGGCGTGGCAATGTTCAGCTATTTGACGAGCCAAAAAGTATACACAGCTGACGTGTCAAAACAAAAGTTAAATGACACTTGAACTATGAATTAGTCAGTTTAAAAAATCCCTGTGAAACAGTGTGGCTATGCATTTAAAGTGCATAGATAGGTGAACGGCTATGAGACGTTTGCGAATAAACTCAAGGTATTAAACATGAGACTGTAAAGATGTTATACAACTTGTTGTGATATGGTATCTAGTTAAATTGCATTCATTTATTCATTCAAATGGTTACTCTATTTTGTGATTAGTCTGCACATAATACAAAATGAATTTTGAAGAGAGTAATATGAAATTTGACTTTAAAATAATTTCTCGCTAAGTACGTCCTGTGATTGTGAGTAAACTACGAAATTCGTCTACTGATCTTCAGAAATTGAGACGATTTTCCTTAAACACAAAACAATCCCGTTAAAGGGAAGGTAAAAATAACATTGTGCCTATAAAACCCTGAACCACAGGCTATATAGCAGAGTAAAGTGAGTGTTTACGTAAAGTCAATGAAATGATAGGACCAGCTGTGCAAATTAAGCCTAATCTTCATTGCCAAAGCGCTCTGGGTTCGCTTGGATATCTTTCCGACTATTTCAAAGCAGTTACACAGAGAGGATGTGCTTGGAAGTCCCTCTGTTGGCATTTCACTTGTGATTGTGCCCGTTAAGAGTGACGAAGAGGAGTCGTCCAGTTCTAGATGTCAACTGTCCAATTGTCATGCCCCACCCCCCTTTTTCTAGCTGTACCAGGTTGGTACCTCGTGGTCTAGCGAGAAGCAGGTAAAGAGAGGCGGGTAATTAGCCCACAGTATTTTCCAACGAGTGAGTTTTTTTATTGGTCGATGCCCCTATGACTACCCTTGAATAAAAACAAGTCATGTGACTGTTCCAGCAAGTACACTTTCAACGTGATCGTCATCATTACCTTGTACATGCCAAGAGTAAATGTTCACAACACGCGTTTGCTTACAAGGTAATTAGTATCACGTTTGTACATGCTTGGAATTAAAACAGCTATAATAAACTGTTAACAGAAGTGTGGTATAAAAACTCTTGCAATACTGTGGGGCACCGATCACTTACAAGATCGTCGTCTCAACACAAAATGAACAATGCTTTTTTAGACTAGTATTTTGTTTGCGGCCCCGTGCCATGTGAATTCACGGTACTCAACTTATGCCTGAAATCCCACAGTTTGGCGAATCCCCGTTACTGTTACAGGCCGATGACACTAAAGTTTGGTGTATTGAGGACAATGTGACTGTAAGTGGGGAACAACGGAGTAATGTAAACAAACTACACCGATGGGCCACAAACAATCGCCTTCTATTTAACACGGCCAAATATACAATGATACAGTTCTGTCATTCAGGCTGTACATATTACTTTCTGGGAGGTGAAGAGCTAGGTATCATTACACACGAGCGCGACTGGGGCACAGTTGGCTCGATTAACCATAGCCTATCTTCAAACAGTGCATCAACGGTCAAGAAAGCCAACACCGCACAGGGGTTACCCATCACATTGTTTGAACGGCTTCACTCAGACTGTTTCATTTATATTCATTTCTTTAGTGTACCCCCAACTTGGACTACATATCCAAACTTGTCGTTTTTGACTCGTGAAGGATCTTACTCTTACTGGGAAAGCACAACGTGAAGCTACAACACTGGCTATAATACTAAATCCTTTGTCCTATCCAGATACGCTACGTAAACAGCGGCAACTCTCACTACGCTACCGGTATATCAGTTGGAACTCGATCTTAGTATATAGGATACTTTATCAATTCTGACATCATCTGAGAAAAATGCTTGCACTTAGCGCAAATAACTAACTCAAGAGTAACTCGCTAAGGCTATAACATTAACCAAGAAGTTTGATTTGCATAGAACACTCTTTTAGTGTCCGAGGTCTCCAACAGCCTACTAGGGTCTGTCACAACTGCATCCTGGTAGTTGAATTTCAGCATATAAGCGACACATACTTCGGAGATACCAACCCGAGTACTCAGATAACTTAAACAGTGGAATCATCGTGGTGGAATGACTAGTCTCTGAACCACTTACCGTTGATGCAACTCAACTGATTTCTGTTGTATATTTCCGCATGCTTGATAGACAGTGGTCCGATTTTTATTCTACCCGTTATTCCTTGATTTTCTCCTTAGCAGCCGTTTTACTGCTAACAATCTGAAACTGAAACAATCTTCCTATTTGCATTATCACCTAAATCTAATCCGTAAATTTTACATCACTCGTTGAATCCCAGGAACATAGCCAGGTGTTCTCTGTATTAATGATTTTCGGGAGAAATGCACTAAACACACTTCTATGAACCGGAAATACATAGCAACAAACCAAAAAATATGGTGTTCCTTTAGGTTCAACATATGATGTACTTAATTTCAATGTGCTGTCAAAATAACTGAAACCACAAAGGATTAAGTGACTGAAAATGTAACGGTTCAGTGTACTTTGTCATCCACTATCCATCAATTTTGGTGCCCGCATTCAAAAGTGGATCAAAAAAATAGGTCAGACAAGGAGAATTTGACTGAAGCGACGGACTATGATTGTGTATCTTGCAACAATTCTGTGGGGACAAACAACATAACGTAAAAAATGCATCATAAAATCATTACAACCACTGAGTGGTACAGATCGACACCGGTAGCTAACCGCTATAAAATCGTAAAACGCACTATTTCCGAGAAAGAGAGGATGTGGTGGAACATAGTATAGAAAAATTCTCTGGACAAACATTGACGCTCAGAACTAACGTTGTTAATACGTGGAAATGTTCAAATAAGCTACAAGGGGAAGTGAGGAGGAGGTTTTATGTCAACATTCCTGCCATCCATACCATCCGTCTACATTAATAGGGTGGTGACCTATCAGTGCCGATATTCTACAATTGCTTCAATCACAGATATTACGAGTCACAAAGTACCCACACGAAACGAGGAACAAACAACTGACTCACAACATTATCAGTGCATACCCTGTGTGATAAAATTAGCGAAAACAATCCATCCTGTAACATCAACTTTGTCATGTTAACAAAACGACAGCAATTTTTCCAAGCGGACGAACAAATGCGAACAGAAATCTCCAGGCTAAATTTTTTCTTGAACAGTGTCTGTAGAAAGTGAATTATGCACAAGAGTAATATTAGTAACCACGACACAATAACACCGTTCTCTCAGGCGGCTATGGTTCCTGCAGACTGGTACGCTGATCCAAACTTGACTGATCAGGCACACAGCAGCCGCTGTGAGAACGGTCGACAAGTATGACTCGGTTCAAACTGCCTTTACCAGGCCGGGATGCCGGTTGACTGAGCATTTCCTAATTGAATCTGAACCGGTTGAATTTGAAAGATAGAGCAGTTTAGTGTTTCATTTTATACAGTTAAACTTTATTGGGAAAGGTAGCCAGATCCTCAGGATATACGAGGAATGAATTGCGGTGTCAAAACAAAATACACTCTGCTACCTGTTTAGGGAAATGAGGGGTAACAGAAAGTCGCAGTGGCGATGATATGCACTACTGACGAGCTCTAATGAGAGCGAAACTCGAGTCTAGTGCTTCTTTTCGAAAGGGGCCGACTGGAACCTCTATGGGAATGCGACAGCTGCGATCAATTGTGAGTGATGTTTAATTTTTTTGTTTTGACACCGCAATTCATTCCTCGTATATCCTGAGGATCTGGCTACCTTTCCCAATAAAGTTTAACTGTATAAAATGAAACACTAAACTGCTCTATCTTTCAAATTTAACCGGTTCAGATTCAATTAGGAAATGCTCAGTCAACCGGCATCCCGGCCTGGTAAAGGCAGTTTGAACCGAGTCATACTTGTCGACCGTTCTCACAGCGGCTGCTGTGTGCCTGATCAGTCAAGTTTGGATCAGCGTACCAGTCTGCAGGAACCATAGCCGCCTGAGAGAACGGTGTTATTGTGTCGTGGTTACTAATATTACTCTTGTGCATAATTCACTTTCTACAGACACTGTTCAAGAAAAAATTTAGCCTGGAGATTTCTGTTCGCATTTGTTCGTCCGCTTGGAAAAATTGCTGTCGTTTTGTTAACATGACAAAGTTGATGCTACAGGATGGATAGTTTTCGCTTGTTTTATCACACAGGATGTACTCGCGAACAGTAGAAAGTAGTACCACAGTTGTGTGACCAGACACAGTTAACCAGTTAGTATTTTCAAATTGTATCAAACGTTATGGTTTTGTATCCCACAGAATTGTAAATCGGAATGATCAAGGGAATAAACATCGTCATTTAAAAGGTTCCCAGTATGTTTAACAATGATGCGCTGGTGATCCGATCTGACTGACAGACGATTTCCGGCTGTCTGAATTAATAAGTATCTTCAAAGACAGAAGTAAACAATAACTCATATTTCTAGTCAATATTTCTAAGAACAACAATGTTTTGAACAGTTCTGTTCAATTCAGTTGGCCTTCGTCAGAAACGTTTCATTGTGAACTGATTTATCTGATGTTGATGATAATACTGATAGGTAGTCTATCAGGACTGTCAAATTTTGGGATAAACCAAAACAAAACAGTTTATTCACGTTGTACTCACATAACGAACTGTACTGGAAAGAAAAAAACTCGAAGTATTTGCTTACAGGACTGGATACCAAAGACAAAACAGCAGGTATACACAAACATTGATGTATTTGGTTAAACGAATGTTGTAGCCAAAATCTGCTCTAATACCAAATGACTCACAGTCACAACAACAGTAATGTGAAACTTACTACAAAACTGTGCTAATTTAGATTTCGTTAAAAAATAGGTCAACATCAAAGACGCGCAACAGAACCGACTGCCATACTGACCAGAACCAGAGGACGTCGATGCACACACACATGCAAGGCTACTCGAAAGTTGCCAGCGTTCATGAAAAGAAAAAAACATCGAAATCGGGACGTAAAGTAAAGGTGCATTCACATATCCCAAGCCTACGTGGTTGTCAAGCTATGACACCGATCTCGGACATCCTCGACTGACACTGCCAGCACTACAGCTACTGGTCGATCGATCGGCTAACATCCGCGTGTGCCATTCCAACGAACTCAGACAAGTAGAGTCATGTGACGCATGGGGATTCAGGCGAGAATCGTATTGTAAAAGACGTCGTTGGCCCCTTGACCGACCAGTCCTCATAGGAGTAACAGTGTCAATCGGGTCTCTTCGTAATCCGGGTCATCCTGTGAGCTGCTGCGTACGCTTCAAGAGTGTGAACATAGGTGCATTTTCTACCACGGATTTAGACCTTGGTCCAGAAGACAGGCGACTTTTAGGTCACACTGTATCTCGTCAAAAGCGACTTCCAGTGGACAAATTGTGATTCCACTCAGACACTCCACAATTGGTGCAAACGTGAAGATGTAAAACTAAGTGATATATAGATAATGTGGGATTCCCTTCGATGAGCCCATCCAGCCGAATTACAGGTGAACGAAACCCCGTTCGTCTGTTTCAATGCACTGCAAGCGGAGGTGGATCAACGGGATGTAAAACGATATGAAACTTAAGTGTATACAAAGTTCCTTGTCACAAACGATGCTCACGGAACTGATGGTCAAGCGGATAAGAGCTCAGCTTCGTTTTGATCCCTGATTCAGATTGTCTCTACCTAACGAGTCTTATCAGAGAAGAAACCGATCGCAGAGTGTCGGTTTGAGAGTTAACATTATGAGATAAGACATCACATTATAAACGCTGTAAGCTCATTGTAAACACCATAAGTAGCACATTAGCTGATTTAAGTGAAGTTGATAAAATTCAAAACAAGTTGACGTCAGTTTGGTTGTGTCTACAATAACAACAGAATAATAGGAGAACACGCCCTTTATCACCTCTGTTGTTATTGACAAACAGGCGGCATGAATGTAAACTGTGTACAATCATAGCAGGTCTATGAACTAAACGTAGCTGTCAGACCAGTGCAATAAAAACCGCAGAGCTATAATGGTGACACCGTCTTAATCTCAGTTGCAACGCTGTTGTTTGCAAATATAAACACCACGATGTCGAATGTCTTGATTTAGATATGAATGTTCCGTTAATTGCGTTTCAATGTCCTACTCATTCTTATCTCCGAACTTGGGATCTTTCTTCTTTTTGCGGATCTATCACTTCAACGGCACAACGATTTACCGTCTCCCGATGCTGTCATCAGTATCAAACTGTGCAACAAGACCAACCATTGATGTATTCTAGTGAACGATAATGAGTCATAAAAATATCGACTGTCATGGTGTGCTCAATCAGCATGTCAAAGATTAGGATAAAACGAGAGAAATGAGGGAGACAAAATTCGTGCCAGAAAATGTTTATCGATCATATTACTGACGAATATCTCAAAAAGCTTTTAGTATATTCACCCATATGTACCATTGAAATTAATCAAAGGTCTTGTTGATACTTCATGTTTTAAAAACAGTGCTACTTCGATTTTTATCGTACTGCTAATGATTCCTCGTTTCCATCAACATATGTTGTGTGTTGTCTACAACATGTACGTACACAAATGTTGAACGTTTGATTTTCGACAGGGATTCCAAAAGTCGATTCGTGCTCAACCGCGATTTATGGTTGTACGACTATTAACCAACGCTGTACTGGCTATATGATACCGTCTGATTGACTTTCAGATAAATGAACAAGGGGGATAACTGATAATCCACCACTTCTGAGGAAAACACTAGCACTAGTTAAGGAACACCTTTAAAGTTTATACTGGTACAAAACGGCTCTTTTTTGCAACTCAACTAAATTTATACAAAAATTCTGTTTATGGTACAACAGATTTGATTGAGTAGATTTACTATTTGCGTATACACCGATGGGGTAAAGTATAAAGTTTGAATGATCACTAAAACAGATTTGACCAGCTTCCTTTTGGAATCATCATCAGCTGCATCCCTGGTGAACGAACGAGTCAGTCAACTCTGATACCAGGTACAGTTAACGATTTAATAAAACACGATAAAAACAAACGGTTTCGATTAGCACTCAAATTTGCCAACCAGATGGGAATTCAATTTTATCCATAGCTCTCAGTTTTTTACACCAATTAGGGCCGTTTTAAATCAGGGCCATGGTAGCAGGTGTGTATGTACGTGCGCACAGACCGCCATGTCGAAACCAGTTAGGAATGAATCATCAAGCAATATTGGTCTGGCTACCATTATGATGATGAGACGGAGAAGGTGGATGATTATGGTGCCGCTGCTGTTGCTGATGTCAATAGCTGTGATGGTGGTGGTGGCTAGAATGAAGAGGACTACGTATAGGAGATACCAGAGGGTGTGTAAAGCTTAAAAATTTCAACTCGTGTCTATACACATAGATGTACACCTGCAGGTGTATGATTAGTTCCGTAAAAACGACCAGACTCGGACTATGTAGCTGCTTTGACAAATGAGAAATTTCGTAGCCTTCCGTTCCAAATGGGTCTCTGCTTACCTGCCTGTCTATCCACTTGAATGTATGTCAGTCTGTCTCCTCCAAAACTTTTCCCATTCGATTGCGACTGAAACTGTGAAAAGTTAACTTACCTTTCAAGTTAACATAAGTGACGAGAAATAATACATGAAATTGATTAATTTTGACTTAACACATGAAAATGGCAGAAACCGAGTATCGATTGGGCGGTGTCAACACTCAGAAAAAATAGAGTTAAACCGATATGCTGTTTCTGATAACCATACAATCGAATAGTCTACAAACAACAGAACAACCTAGTCCATAAAGTCAGCGACTATCCCCAAACTTTAATGCTGTTTGTTCTGTTGTATCGATAGGCTGATAAACCCCGACTCAACCACGTGCTATATCCAACCCAAACACACAAGATCAGTCATACTACACTCACTTCAGCAAATAGGCAAATCTTAGATGAAGTGGGGATAACTGGTTTTAGCATCATGCAAATCACAATGCAACTATATGCAAAACACCATGTTCTGGTAAGTCTGAATTCAAAAAAACAGCTGTCTGTACTGCCACGTCCTCACTCACACACCTACCGGTCTTATTCCTTCGGGTTTACACCAGATACGTGGTATGTAAGTGGAACCACAAGTGATGCCGCGCAAGCCACTTGGGGTGATGGTTCAAAGCGCAGGCGCCCTTTGGCTTCTGTCACTGTGACAGGCTAATCCATTTCGGATACCGTCAACCAAGATCGCCGCGTCACTTGGTTTCGTGTCATGTCAAACAGTTGATGTGATTAATAATCTACTTGGTGTGTCTTCAGGAAGGTTATGACTCCGCTCTCATAGTTGTTTTGTTCTTCCTTCTTCAGTAAAGATGAACAGGTGGGCGGACTCGAACGCGTATCACATGCGAATACGATAACCTGTTCAAAAAGCTATCGTGCTTAAAGTTTTGTCATCTCGACTGTATTTTACAGCTGGGAAAGTTGAGCTTATTCGGTCGGAGAGGATTACTCAACAGTTGTAATGGGAACCTGTCAGCAGAATCGACGTTAATGATAAACCCATTAAGTAACCAATCTGAAGCAATGGTACTCACTGCCAAATCCCAGCGCATCTATGCTAGCCTGATAGATTGATTGTATCGAGTATATATGAAAACAACCCGAGCCGGCCTGGTCAAATCAGCGCGATGAGAGCAGAATGTTGAAATCACTTATATCAAGTTGCTAGCCTCACTCTTCTTTTCTTCTTATAAGCACCGACCGTTGGTCTCAATTACTAAGTTTCATGCTCTATACACTAATAGCTTAAATGTCATTCGATCACAAATTTAACTATTCGTTTAGAAAGGCATTGCGTCTATGACCAAAACAGCACAGTTCATACAACTATTTAGACTGAAAGAAGTAACTTGTCCAACCTCCACCACACAAAATAAAACGTTCACGTCCTGACGTCATCGTCACTTATTCGTAGCTAACAGAGTAGACAAAACAATTACTTATTCAAATTTTATGAAGCGGCATATGAACTAGAAGAAGACACAAAGGAAGAACAGTTCGAAATGAACAATAATTCGTACAGTGCATTAACAAGAACAACCTGCGCGGTCAAACCAATGGACAAGCGTGACGTAACCAATCAACCAAGCCATGACCAATGGACAGACCAGTGACCTAGTTTCTCTGCAATAAGTCTGATCGATATCTCCATCTAACTCTATTAACTCCTTATATAATTGTACCGGCCTAAAGGTGAATTATTGAAAACATGTTCACCTATATGTCCTTATTCACATTTCAGTTTTTCGGTTGGCTTGTTGCCTATAGCAGCACTAAAGTTACGCGAGGTACAAACCTTCGGAGAGTTCTTTTTTCTAGTTCACACAGCAATGCCTAATAGTAAATTATAGTAGACATTCAGGATAAGCTCACTAAATTTATGGTTTGCAGGGCCAATAGGGGAAGTAAGCCTACTCGTCCAAAGATAAATTATTTCTAACCAAGAAATAGAAAGTAGGATCTAGTCTCTAAGCAAACATTTACGATTGTTCTATTCACAGTTCACTGGTTTAATTAATTTATTATATTCGCATACGATGTAACACCAGTTCCAGTTTGATTGGTCAGTCAGTATATATGACAAGCCCTAACAACAGTAACCCTTGAAGAACAATGCAGTCGATCGGTTTAAAGAATGCAAACAATGATAGTATGGCTCACAGATGAAAATGGTGACTGTAATTAGTACTGGTGTATGACTATTCATAACGCAGTATATTAAGCTTAAAAAAGCAGTGTGTGTCGTAAATATTGCAACGCCACTTTAGTTTGCCCTCGTAACGTAGTCCAGAAGTATCGATTATCCGGTACTTGTCAGCAGGCCCATAGTTCCTTTCAAACACAAAATAACCTCAGCTTGTTTGAAAACAGAAATATTCTTGTCACTCGATAGTGAAACTCTTTCTTTTTGGTTGACATGTTTATTTCGGCGTCTTTCGTAAAGCATCTAGGTAATAAGATAGCAACAACCTTGTAGTCAAACCTACCAGAAGTTGCCTTCAGCAATCTATGTACGCTCAGTTGGCAGAATTAGCAAAAACATCCTAGTGGCAGATCACATTAAGTCAGTCTATCATCTGTCTAGTACATTGTTCGTTTGCGACTCATACTTGTTTAGCACTGATCCAGCCATAACCCCAGGTAAATTGTTAATGACCGAACGGCACGCACGATCGTCGTCATGTTCAGCCGTCTCGTTGTCCAAATTAATGTGCCGGTAACTTGTCCATCGGGCTAGACCACAACTTGAGTCAGAATTATGCGTAGAACAATTGTGGGTGAATTTGCTGAAGGCAGATCGGTTGAATTGGTTACCAGTCCTTTTGTCCACATGTCGCCCTCAATGATCCAAATGCGGACAGCGACCCTCAGGTTACACGAGACTCAGAGCAACGTATGGAAGCTAGACCACAATACAGTCTAAGGTAACATGTTCTAGTAGTGGTTGCTGTAGCGTCGGCATGGTTTATATTAAGGTGGTCCGTGGGAGGAATTGATCCTCGGGCACAATCCCCATAAGCAGTAAATACGGTGTAAGCAGTTAGTCGATGCACTGTTAAGGCATAGTGTCACGTGAATAAACAGTGTGGTATCAATCCAATCGGACTTGATATTATTGATCTGGGAAAGACTGACATTAGCCCTCAGTTTGAGCTACTCTATACCATAGGGATTTCATTTTCCATGAGCTGTTGATAGATAGCAAACAAAGTACACCTTGTAGGGAACGTATAAATTTCCATTTATGTAACGAACTATGTGATTCATTATATCCACTTTCGCCTTGACAAACCATCTAATAAGCCCTACAGATTCACCTATTTTCTTCTTCGTTATTTGCAAGAAATCTAAACAAAAGCACATCCGAACAGTATAGCCACTTGATCTGCTATTTTTGCTAAGCCCCAGGTTAACTGTAAATCTTCTGTTCTTCGGATTACTTCAGTTAGGTTACCATGAGCAACTCACTATTAAACATGCCTCAGTCTTTTTACCAACAGCTACACACTTCCAAAGAGACATCAATTTTTAACTACTGTCACACATTCGAAAAAATTATGGCGACCGAAGTAATGAAACAATGTGACTGAAGTATCCCATTAATTGGTAAAATAATTTGGTTGCTCTCTCAGTTAGTCGATCCACAGTTCCAGTTGACGTTACCAATGTCTGGAGTCGTGTGTAAAACAATTTTGTCAGCAACGAGATGCATGTGTAATTTAACCGCAGATCATAACTGACCACACCAGATTCCTTTCTCTCTCTGCTCTTCTCACTCTCGTAAAAATACCTAACGACCGTCCCAAAACATGTATCGTGTGTGGCTGACATATTCATTAAAATTTGGGCTTAGTGTTGGAAAGTACCGTAGTGACCGATGATGGAATGTTATGTGGATATTAGAAAAATCAAATGAAATATACCGAGGCTTTTCTCTAGTTGGTGGAAAGGAAGGACTCAATACCGATCATTCTACACTCACCAAATACAATGACTGTGACAGAAATCCAATGCGGATATGATTTGCTTGAAAAATCGTCGAGCTTCCTTCGGAGACAATCGTCCTTTGCGTACGAGGTAGTCAAACAGTTCACCTCCAGATACGTGTTCCAGGATTAAGTAAAGATGCCGACGGTTTTCGTACACATCGTACAACCCAAGCACATGTGGATGTTCGATCAGCTTCATAATTGCGATTTCTCGTTCCACCTAGAAGATCAACAATTCAATCGAACATGTTGGTATGCGGATGCTTACTTTCTGAAGCACACTTTCGCTCAGCTTTTCCCGATTAACGATTTTTACGGCCACTTTCTTGCCTGTTACACAATGTACTCCCATTTTGACGAGACCTGGAAACAAAAGTGTGTAGAAAGACTATAAAACAATCAAACCCCGACGGATAAACTGGTTTGACTTTGAGTGAGTGGTACGGCTTTTTCAGAACAGAAGGACAAAATGATTTGTGTGCTTTAATTCACCAAACGTTGCTGGCGGGCAAATGGATGTCGGCCAGATACCATCACAATTACGGTAGTTGGTTGGTGTACGTGCATTAAACAGCATGACAATCAATACCTAATGTAAGTTTAGACAAGTAAAACCAAAAAACAGCCGACAGACACTGGATAACCAGGTGGTAGTTTCAGTAAGGGGGAGAAGACAGTTCTTTCCACCACAAGGCACCATGCCACATATGGTTCAAATACTGTCAGATCGCTACATCTTCATCAAGAGTATTCGAAGTATCCGGCACTGGAATTTACGAAAGTGTGACTGGCAGTCACATGTGGGCTAGAATGATGCCGCGAAAGTGCTTTCAACTTTAGGCTTTTTCACTGTCCCTCTGATCTGTTCCACAAAACATCATCCGTGAAGTTTAGCATTTTGACGTGGACAGAAATAGCTGGCGTGCGAAAAAACTTAGGCCGAACATGAATACACTCGTGTCTCATCTGGGCATCAGCAACCATTCAGTAAACCTGTGACGAGCACTTCTAGTTGTCTCTGGGGCTTCAGTCAATCAACTCAAAACAGTCGAACAACGAAATGTGGTAACGGCAGAATGGTTTCTTGTCAGACTAGGTAATCCGGCACCTTATTCACAAAGAGAGTTTACTCAGATTATAACAGTTCTCTGGAGTCCAGTTGCCTGCAGTCCTCTCTCACTTACATTCATAAAGACAGCTGACGGTCAAGGGACGAGGGCCGGTCACATATATAGAATAGTGGTGACTACCATTGTGACTAGTTTTTATCCGTCAAGTAACAGAGTTCATACTTACTTTTCCCTGAATTACAGAAAATGTATATTCACCGCACCCTACTTTTTAAACTAGTATCCTTTCTCAAGTTGACGTTAAATTCCAAACGTTACTCAACATAAAAAAGCACATCAAAATATCGGGTTATAAATCCCTTACATGACTGCGAGAAATCTTTGTTCATTCAATACAAGTAAAATAATTATCTCAAGATATGCACGGATTTATCGAATGTGAGAAGACATATTGAGTAGATGTTGAAGATATCAAAAGTTTTGATTCTCTCTAACACTTATTGGAGATAAGTTGAATGTACGCTGGATATAATTCATACATTGATTCCTTGAGAATATTTGGGATTTTGTAAGGCATAGAAGAAAAGCTTGCTCACCACATGTTTAGACACATGAGTCATTAATGTTTTAAAGAGTAAAGTTACCAATTACATTTACAAAATGAGATTTCCAAACACTTCATTCTTTATATCATAAATGTACCTATTATTCTAACATACGTATCGATGTGCTGTATTTTCAAAACATTCGGAAGCGAAGTTGCTTTAGTAATTTTGAGCCACCGTTGAAGTTGAAGATAATCAACCAAGTGTTAGTAAAGGAAGAAAGAAACTCAATAACTAAGAACTATAGTAAAAATCCTTATGGAAGAGCTAGTGATTCTGTAAACGCAGACGCATCACTGAATGTGACATTAGGTGACATTAAGTAACGTTTCTGATTAGTGGTGTGAATAGTTGTGCGGTACGAAAGATGACCCTGAACAAATCCATGCGTACTCAGTCAGGTGTGCACAGTTTCTAACGCAAGATTACATAATCGTTCGACTACCCTAAGATTCATTCTAACAACCACACTTGCGACTAACAATGAGTGATACAGTCGAAGCCCTGACAGCATACAAAATGTATGATCAAATCATTATAGATTGATTATCGGTAAAGGTATTACCCAAACACGTCCACTAAAAGAGGCGTTGTTCGGACGATCAGCGTAATGGTTGCAAATCGTTTGGTAAGTGTTTAAGGCCGAGCTCATGCGCACTCTCCGCTCCATTAGATCATGTCTTTGGGTTATTCGAATACAAAGAGTGAAATTCGTTGCCACCATGGACAGTCAGATCTCGTAGACACGCCACAAATGATGACTATATGTCGTCGTGATGCCAGCCAAATATTCCAAAACAAATTCCATTATAATAAACATTTACTTAGACTAATGTCTACGATAGTGCATTACACATACGAGCTTGATGGAGATCCACAATTATTTGGAAAACTGTTGGAATTCTGGCGCGGTCAGATCAAGTAAGAACATAAGAGCCATTAAAAATGGCTCTTCAAAATCAGAAGGTTTTTATTGATTGAGTAGAAAATCTGGTTCAGCGGAACCGGTAATCTCCTACGGCAAAACAAGAACCAACTGTTCTACTATGTTAATATAATAGTACAACGGAAAGGTTAATGTGTGTGTAACACAGCTAAAATTATCTCAGTTTCAAGTGAACTAAGCGCGAAATACAGGCAAAACATGTACTCCTACCACAACACTAGTTGTTCGTTCGATGAAATGTCTGATAATATTGTACGTTACTTTTTTTCTGGACTTGTTTAAATGGGATGCTTATCACGGGCAAAGCATCAGTGAAAGAAACAGGCAAAACATAAGCAGTGGACATTGACATTATCAGTCCTTGTTAATGCTGTATTATGTGGTTTGAATTACTGTTACATAACCGGTGAGTAGTGGAGCACGTTGATGTTTGGATGTTGGGCAAATCGCCTGTACGTACTGACAGTTCTTTCATTCTTCTATTAACAACCATTGCAAAGAAACCCTAGATGACAGTTTCCTCCGCTGAGTAAAAGATATCAGTAGTATCTATTCACATCCGAACCGATAGATGACTCCCGATTTTTGGATTGTGAAGAAATCGTGTTGACTACTACCCAACTGCTCTCAGATCCAAACGGTCAGCCGAAACCGCCTGTGAAAAGTGCTTAGGTTGTCCGATTGTCCAGTACTGCGTTTAAGAAGTTCACTCATCTACTTGACTATATATACGTTCACAGGTACCTGCTAACTGTTTTTCATTCGTTTCGTAGGTCTCTCAGTATTCTGTGATATTATCTCAATACAGTGGACACCAGTGTAATATTCGACACAAGTTTGGTGCAGTTGGATGTATGATCATTACAACATAAACGACGTCGAGTTTGGTAAGATGACGACCAGAAAGATCATTTTTGTAATGAGTTATGCAAGTTTTTGTAGAACAACATTTTAGTGCGAAAATAGAACAGAATGATCGGTTTTCGGATGCTCCAAAGTTAAAAACAACTCTAACTCTAGTTGTAACAAGTGTTCTTGCCCTGTATTTCGATAACATCTGCGATCCGGTTTGGCATATTTTGCACAGACCATACCTGAATTAGTGTTAATTTCAATGGCCAGACACGGTAAAATGTTAATTGGTTTAGGTGACTTTATCATGATTTAGCAAACAAAAGAGGATAGACTGAAAACTGCACCAAACTATGCAGACTATGCAAAAACCGGATACTTTTTTTTTACAAACAATTACATAAATTAGAATCCTTAATCGAATAAACGTTTTAATTAGCCATAACAATGCCGAGTTATTTTGCTATCATCTAACCATATCCCAAAGTCTAGTACTACCTGAATGGTGTACGTTGGACTACACACGTTTCTAAATTCAACAATAATTGTAATAACAGCTAATATAAATTTTCGTGATTAAAACTAATGTCATGGCGAAAAAACTAGCGTAGTTAGCAGTATTGGTTCAAATCTGCTATTTGCACATATATTTTATAGTGATTTGCAGCAAAACATTAAATGAAGTATTACTACACTTAGCTTGTTATAATCGAACCAGATGTTTTCAAAATGACCACCACCGTATGAAGAAAAAGGTTAACTCTGTACATATATCGATCCAAGTGTGTGTTGGTTTAGCAATAGATTGATTGTGTTGGTATCCAAGTAGCACTTGTTCATTTGTGAAAAGAAAAAAATAGAAAACAAGTGGAATATGATTATTATTCTGCATACTGGTTAACTATAATAACCAGTGAGCAAAACTTAGGTCAAGTGCTTCTTCTTGAACAGCAAAAGACCAATGGGAAAATGTCGAACAGAATGTGAAGACTGGTCATTGGTGAGTGTGTGAATCTCTGAGAATTTTCAACAAGAAGACAACTACTACCGGCGATGCAATCAAGTCGGTGACCTCAACCTGATCGAGATACCAATATTGTGAGTTAAAGGAATCAAGCTAACAGGACAGTTTCGTGTCGTCTTTCAATACTTTTTTGATACCCGAGTGTTATTCCAAAATAGAGTTGACTGAGTTCTCAACTGTGAGGTCAGTGAAGTAGTGATCTATATGCACACAGATAAAAGGATTGAAGTCCAAACTAAAGCTGAATGAGAGTAATCAACAATAAACAATGTCAGAAAAAGGTCAGCTAAGTCTGATGCTACCATTAAGAGTAAACTGGTTTTAGTCAATCAAAAAGCTATAGTGAAGTTTGAGTGATTTCAGCACAATAGAGAGGAAAAACAAAAATATGCTCTTCAAAGTTGGTTACGTTTAAAGGGAACTGAAATCGCTTGACGATTTTCTAAGACATTCGGGGTATTATTACCAGTTCTCGATCTGCAGGCAAGTTAATCTACAATCAACTAGTTATTGTCAATGTTGTCCTAATACACAATCTGCGAGAGTCTGATTTTGCCGAGGTGAACCGATCTCCAGTTAAACAACAATATATAAACATTGTTTCTGGCGAACAGACGGTATATCTGTCTCGTAGTGTTTAATATAATGCGCACGAATATGTACAGATAACCATTGACATTTGTAATGGGACTTTTTGCATTCAAATAGTAGGAGGTTTTTGGTTTATATAACACACGACGCTTATCACTGATCGGAGGTTTCGCATTTCCGTAGATTTTTCAGCCAGCAGATTTTAGAAATAACACGATTTTTCACGGCCTGGATTTCAACTCTGACGACGCTTTCAGAAGACACCCCTGTTGATCAATGTCCCACTGACCTCACATTAGGCACGGTTAAATTGTCACACGCACTATTGGCGTGCGCTAACCTCATCATCATCATAGCTGCAATGAGCCTGACCAAAAGGTACTTTGGCTCGGGCCACCGCTCACCTCAACAGTAGCGTGGAATATCCCACAGGAAAACGTTACTAAGAAGGTTGAGCATTATTAAAAGAAGACTAAGGGGAATAACTAGAAATGGTATGGATACCGGTACGCCATTGACTGCAACACATTGCGTCTCTAACCAGCGATTTTAATTATCACGAGGACCCCAGCCAGGCAGGCGACACCTA